>QYAP01000474.1:0-32332 GCA_003988905.1 Hymenotorrendiella dingleyae
CCAACAGTGAACTGCCCAAAAAGGGACTATTATTGGATGGAAGTCCAATATGCTACTCGACTACTTAAGGGTCACAGATCTGGACCTGTAACATTTAATTTATTTTTAGTCTAAAAAATTTCAAACTTGAATTCCCACCCCAAATTTTAATTAAATTTTAAAAAGAGATTATCTCTATGACCAGAAAAGTCAGGGCTTTAATATGAGCCATAAATTATTAAATTTAATGGTGGTTATTGTTGGGGTGGTAAATCACGTATGCGATTAGGCGCCGGGAGCTATAGCCGGGTTTATTGTATTCTTGGCGTTGCTGCCAAGTGATGGAGACTAAGTCTGGGAGCTTAGGCCTATTCTTAAAGGGTTCTCATTACCAGAAATTTAATGGCGAAACGCGTAAGCCTAAACATAAATTGTTGAAAGTGTTTTGATTGAAATTGTTGGTTTGAAGTTCTATATTCCCGCTGCCCTAGACCCAGTAACTTTCTCTGTATTGAATAATGAGCCGTACCACTACTTGATGGGCATTCGACCCGGTCGTTTCAATTTATGTACACCTTTATTTGAATAGCACCCTTTGATCTTAAGAATCCTATTTACTGGCAATTACAGCGGAGATTCCATATAATAGAAATTTAACTCACTTTAAGGGTTCGAAAATAACCTGTAAGGATGGAAGATCGATATTTTGTTGATTCTGATATGTTGAAATAAAAGTCCCGTATCCGGGTTTATTTCCCATCCCTTGTTTCGTACCCGCTGCTCGGGACAAATTTGTCAACTCCCGAAGAACAAGCTTCGAGATGATGCGTAGCACAAAAGATCAACGGGATCCCTTCTTACGAAACCAAACATCACCGTGCGCCAAGGTTGCACGTACGAAATCGTTGCTTGTTTGTGGAACAGATCAAGCTTGGCGGTATCAACGTAGCACAAATTTCAGGAACGAGACGAACGACCTCCACCTCAACAACTTGGCGCAAAACCCGAACAACAAGAAATATTTCTTCAGACATGAAGCCGTCAAAGCCCGATTCTTACGAGTATCATATAGTCTATGTTTACACGGGATAGATCAGACGACAGGGTTGAAGGAAGACACTCGTTGCACGAAGTGCTCTGCGCAGATCAGGTACGAACCCCACTTCGCGAAATCGGGCAATTCGAAAACAGTAGAAGCCATATTTTGCACTCAATGATTGAAAGCAGAATGGAACTACTTAAGGTGGTATAAAAGACTGGCATTGATGATATCTCGGTGCTACCTTTGCTCCTTTCACGTGCCTTTCTCTCTACTTCATGTTGACTAAACATATCAGATTCTAAACCGAGGATGGTTGCGATATGTATGCAGAGAAGCGGGCAACCTGCTTCACGTATTAGTACTATGCAGACGATATACCCTGCTTACCACGTGCCGGGATTCCGGGTGAAGTGAACGCCAGTGAGGGGGGCGGGTGAATTGCATAATACTTGAGACCAGCCCATTGGTAGCACTGACATCATCCACACTGTTCCGACTTCGTGTGTACCTCTAATGTGCCAAGTTTTGTGAGAGATTTGGGAACAGGAGGTGGTACAAGTGGGGTAGATTATCAATCGTATAAAGAACATGCCTTCTGTCCCCAAGATTTTGGTTCGAAGAGAAATTGCTTCTCGATCCTAATTTTTGGCTGGCCATTTCTACTATATCTCAAATATCACATTCATTAAAGCCAGTATGAGATCTTCAACCTTCATTGCATCGGCAGCCTTTGCTACTCTAGTTAAGTCGCAAGATGCCACCATTCAGGTAAATTTCTTCTTGTATTTCACTACCCAAAAACTGACTAGAAATAGACAATCACACCTGAAAATGTAGCACTGATGGCCTTTGGCAGTAACGCATCGTTACCAGCTTCAGTTTCCATGACTCCTCTATTCCAAATATACAACTCCAGCTTCAATGCTATTCTCGGCGACTCCCCCTCAATATCAGAGATTCTTTCTAGCGACGAACCTCTATACCACGAAGCAGCTGTCCAGACCTGTACCGATCCTACTACACTTTTCGTAAGCAGCAATCGCCTAAAGGTTGACAACTCCCCCGATACTGGAAACCAAGAAACTGTCCTCTCAAAAATCACTCAAAATGCCGACGGAACATGGACAAGCGAGAAAATTGCCCCCTCGCCAGCTATTCCATTCGCCAACGGCGGTATCGCTTATAATGGCGGTGTTCTTTTCAACGCGCAAGGTTCTTTCGTCGCGGATGGTGGTCTCGTATGGATGAATACCACTGCGCCATTCACTACCACCTTCATGCTGAATAACTACCTCGGCACAGCCTTCAACTCACCCAACGATGTATTCGTCACCAAGGATGGTGCAATTTGGTTCACCGACAACCCTGTCGGAGTTATTCAAGGATTCCGGCCCAATTTAACACTTCCTGCTGCTGTTTATCGTTGGGTTCCTGGAACGACGAACATACGCATGCTTCTTGATGAATTTCCAGGCCCAAATGGAATTGCCTTCACGCCAGATGAGAAGACGGCTTACGTTACATCAACTATGGGAGATCAAATTCAAAATCCTACAGGCGAACGAACGATTTATTCTTTCGATGTTGAGACCCGAGGGACTGAGCAGTTCTTGGTCAACAAGCGAATTTTCGCCATGGTTGGCACCGGTATTCCCGATGGCATCAAGACTGACACTAAGGGGAACGTTTGGGCAGGCTGCGGAGACGGTGTGAATGTGTGGAACAGTGATGCTGTTTTGCTAGGCAAAATTGTGATTCCAGGCGGAATTGCTAACTTTGCCGTCGGTTTTGGAGAGGTGTATTTGATGAATGAGAATAAGGTATTTTTGGCAAAGGTTTCAGGCGATGTTGCGGGAAGTGAAGCTCCTGGAAATAAGGCAGCGTGAAGTAATTTTATTTGCAGTTGAGATACCAATTTGTTTGCAGTTAATGAAAAATAATACACTCAAAAGAGCCCGTTACATATTCTCCCCTGGCGACCGGGCAAGATTCATGACAGTGAGTAAGCGATCGTTAAAGGAGTAACATTTATAAGAAAAGACAACTCAAAATGTCTTGGATACTAGTTGATCACAGTTTCACTTCAAAAATGCCATTGAAAAGCTGCCAACTCCAAGCCTCCAGATCTGGCTGCATCTTTAGAAGCTTCCCAAGGTGCTTGGCGTCAGACCCGAGCTCAATTCAAGCTCCCGGAACTCCGATATGATAGTTCGAGTGGAAACGGCTTTTCTTTTGGCCAAGTTCCTCGGCAATCTTGGCAATATTGGCAACCATGATTTGAGCGCGGATCCCTGGGCACCAAGGAAAAGGGGCCCGCGTCGAGGACCTCCCGCGTCGAAAAGTCCATGGAATTTCGCTAGTGTGGTTCTGAAAAGTGGATATGATCAACGACGTTCTTTTTCTTGACGACTGTACGTCGTTTCGAATTGTTTGTACAGTATTTGCAGTTGGTGCGCCTTTCGCACTTCACTTCGCCTCGCTTGCGCTTCCTTATTTAGCGAGCCCCTTTTGTGATTTGACTTCGTAATCAAGACCCTATTACAGCAAACCGGAAAAAATGTTGTATTGATCGATTAGTAGAATTACTTCATCCGCCGCTTCTTCCATCATCCTTCTGCCCGTTCTACGCCATTAAAAAAATCGAGTCCAAGATAGGAGACGATCGGTCTTACGAACCAATTGGTGCGTTGACCATTCACCGCGTGGTATTCTTCTATCTACTGTTCTTTTTTGCTTGTATCTTATTTCATTTTTGAAACGAGTAAGCTTTGTCCAATTTGCTTGCAGTTATTACAAAGCCTTTGTGTTGAGCAGTTCCCTTCGTGGTAACAAACAGTCTCATTCTTGCTTAATACACAAAGCACTGTTTTCCACAGATTTTCTATTGTTCTTCTGTTCCATGAAAGTCTGTCCCAAAACAAAAAAAATTCAGAGACGCAGATTTAGATAAATTGCGGATGCGTTCTTTCTTATTCCCTTTCCTAGTCCCAAAAACTCCACTTGCCTTCAACAGAAAGCAAAACCATAAAAAATGTCTTGGTTCAAAAAGCTTACCCGCCCTGAGGCTACCAACCATCCCTCACTGCTGGCAGACATCCGAGATGGTCGCGACCTGCGCAAAAAGTCTTACAAGTACCAGGATATACAACATATCCTCGTAGCAAGCGCCTCAAGTGGAGGTTCTCTAACCCGCCACCTAAGCAATTCCAACGCACAAATCCTTAGCTCACCGATTCCCACCACTGAAAGCGATCGTGAGATGAAAGCCATCCTTCGTATTTGGCTAACAATCTTCGATGATGCATTTTTCTTCTCAGCCATCAGAAATATAGTCCCAAACTTGCACTACATGGAAGATAAACACGCGCACGGTCGCTTCGAGATCTCGACTCAAAGAATCTACATGAACCTTGTTGATCAACCGCCACCGGAATATGGAGGAACGTATGAGGAGTGGTTAGTATGCTCGTTGGTCCACGAGATGACGCATGCTTTCATTGATACCTATGGCTGTGAGTGCCGTAGCTGCATAGGTTTCAGAACTCGATCTCCGGCACACGCAGAAGGCGGAGAAGGACAAAGTGGACATGGTCCTGTTTGGGCTGACTCTATGGCTGCTATCCAAAAAGCTCTGCAAAGAGAAGTTCCTTGGATTGTCAATTGTAATATCGAGGAGTCTATTCACACAGCTATGGAGGAAGAAAGCTGGAGACCTAGTCGGGAACAACTTACAAGATGGGGCTATGATCGTCAACGTGCAACTAGGCGCCTGCGATAGCCCACGCCCGCCCCCCCTTTCAGAGAGGCGAGCACGATCATATGAAATCCTTCCTTTCTTATTATTGACCACTCTCAAATTCAAATATTTTTACCCAATAACTACTCAACTACTCTTCAAAAAGTGACTGCAGCTCCAGGGAGTATCAAGAGACAGTGATGACAGATAACTAGACCTCTCATTCTTTTCCCATCAGAAGTTCAGAAAGAAGACCTGGAAATTGGAATGTCTCCTACCCTCCGAGATCCGATTTCGAATTTCACTCGCTGTATTCATCTCATAATTTCAGTATCATTCCTAGTGTCTCCTTTCTCAGCCCTGCATTAATACTTTGCACTCACCAATCCTGAAACTCTTAACTCATCAATTCCGAAATTCTTGTGGTTTTCGATAGTTCAATCAGCCACCAATTGGATAGCCTCCTCCTCCTCCTCTGTAGGTAACGGATGATTGGAGGTAAGTATTCGTCAGTGTCATGTTCCTCCTCTTGCCACTTGTTGATGAGGGTGAATTGTGCCGCCCAATTGTTATAATTATCCCCCTCTTCCAAATTGTCATCGTCCGCTTCTTCCTCGTCTCCAGGTTCCTCATCATCCTCATCATCCTCACACTCCTCATTCTCGTATTCCCCTTCCCCTTTCAAGTGATCAGAATCGCTATATTCAGATCCCTCATCACTTTCAACGGAATTCGAATAGTCGTCCCTCTCATCTCCATTGGTATTTGGGAGCGCCGTGTCAAGGTAGCGCAGCCACTCCCCTACATGAATCGGACGATAATTCAAGATTGGCACCGACCAATCCCTCTTGGTAATATGCGCGAGTTGATAAACAAGGGAAACTAACCCCAATGCGTCCAACTCGTCTGAAATATCTTGATGAACATCCACCAGATCCTCTATACGCCATCGTAGAAATCTCCTTATTACGCAATTAAAGCCCGCCATATCATTCCAGAAGCGGTCGTTTCGCAGCCAAAAGAGCGCTTTGATAACTACAGATCCAGGGTACCCATAAATATTTTCCTCCTTACAAAGTTCAAGGAGCCGCCAGAGCAGTTCACTCAAAATTTTCCATTTTGTGTGAAATCCGTGCCAAAGTTCCTCTCCCCAAGTATATTGTTCATATTCACTATACCAGCCGCATGTTTCGATCAATAACGAAAAGAGCGCGGTTTTCTCCTGGTGTGCTAGAAACTTTCTGGTCATAGTTATATAGTCAAAAGTCGTAGGAAGAACTTCTTTGTATCGCCAGTCCACCGGATGAGGAAGATATAAGCACACTTCCATAAAATAAAGCTCATAGGCCCGATCTAGTTTCGGCCAATACACTTCCCATTCGTCTTGAGTTTGAATAAGCCGCTCCACCGGCTGTTCTAACTCGGCATTGTGAAGTCGTAGTCTGAATCTGCCAAGCTGTATATCATCAAACGGGTCGTGGGTGCTTTGCCGGAGGACGATGCGGGCCAATTCAAGAAGTTGTTGCGCTTGCTTAGAGACTATGACTGGAAGCAAAGCTAAAGTACCAATAGGAGACGTTCCATAAATGTGAGGAGCCAATTTGGGAAGTCCGGGGTCTAGACCACAGTTTACGAGCTCCTAGAAGACACCGATGAGATTCGCAATAGAAATGGCCGACGATCCTACGACTCTTACTATCCGAGAAAATACTATATCCAGAAGAGATGTATTATCCCATAAACAGTCAAAGGGTGAAGCATCCCCCGTCTGAAAAAGTTGGCGAACAGTAAAAAGGTCCCCTGATTCGCATGCTCTAACTATTGGCGCGTTTGAATCAACCAGATTGAAAACCCGAAGCTTGGGCTCCGGCGTTGATGCAAATGAGCCAAAGCCGTGTTGTATAAAGGAGCAGAATACTCCCATCCGAACTAATTCTGGGTTTGGATAAAGCTGGACATGGGTTTGAGTTATAATCGAAGTCGTTGCTCTTCCCGCATCGGGAGTATCCTTTTGGTTTTCATAGCGAAATTTTGTTGTGATGGACTGAACTGTAATGATTCCGATCATCCGCTCGTATCTTCTTGTTGTTCTGTATTGACTAATAACTTTTCGTGATCCTAAGGAGGAGTGTGGCTGATGTGAGTTTGGAGCGTTTGTGACATGCTTTTCCTCGTCATCGAAGCGTCCAATCTCCAAGTAGAACTCTGTGAGAACACCACGAAATGTGTTTTTGACCGATTGGTGCATCCCTAGTGGTAGGCGGCTCAATCCTTCCGAGGTGGTTTCCAACTTCTCGATCGCAACCTTTGTCTGAAGCGCTGTATGGTGGACCTCACTGACTCGGTGATTGGTCTCGGAAATCATGCTTGTAAAAGCATTGAACTTTGCAGTCATTATAGCATCGACATCAGTCGATAGATTGTGCAATCTCATGGTAAAGTCACTCTTGAGTTGAGAAACTGCCGCCTGTGTATTTTCCGTGCTGAGCCTGAGATTTCCAAGTTGCTCGGGCAGCTCAGCGACCGTGTTGGCGCTCACTTCAGCTTCACGACCAAGTCTATCCAGTCGTGACGGAAGAGTAGCTATAGTTTTGCAGCTGTGATCGGCCATTGAAGAGAGAAGGCCGAGAGCACCGTGTGTTGCCCTTGTTCCGAGGGCTTGTTGATGTGACAGAGAACTGTGGCCCAAAACTTAGCACATTCAAAACCGATAATGTAGAGAAAACTTACAGAAGAATGCTACCTTGGGTAGCTGATACATAACCCTTGGCCCTTTCGATGCGGGCCACAAACTTAACGCACTTCTCTTTTCCAAAAGCAAACCGTAATCGACTCCGAGTCCATCGCGTTTTGATCTTCGGATATGCTGCAAGCGCCTTCACCAGATCTTCGACAGTTGTTTGTCCGTATTTGAGAGCCAAACGGACCGATGACGAGTCGGCCTCCGCAAGACCAGAATCCTCAATCTGGACAAGGAGCTTCTGGAATGTGTCCAGTGTCACTTCAAACGATCCAATCTCCGAACGAAGCGTATGAATATCATCCGGCGCATTCTTGATATCGTCAATGACGGACTGCGCAAATTTACAGCCTTGCGCAATCTGACCCACGAGACCAATGAAAGCAATAACTGACGCCCCTAAGCCGATAGCCTCAGCCATTGTGACAAGTGCTAAATTTCTGTGTTGGTTGAGAAACCTTGAGAGGTGAAGATTCTTTTGGTGATGATAGAAAGAAGAGACATGTTAGCAGGCTGAAGATTTGGAGTTCTCTGAAAATGTGGGAATGGTGACACAAGCTGCTCAGCCCCATTTAGCCTGCAACTCTGCCTTGCCACACATGGGTTGCATTTTGGCCGATGCAATGCGAGGCGAGCCAATCTGGACGCAGAATCAGATAAGAAGATTCGGAAGATGTCACACAGGAGCCAAGACGCCAAGTAGGCTAGGAAAGATGAGCTTCAAAATGGAAGGATAAATAGATTGATTTAAGAGTTGTCTAAAGAAGAGAAGAGAGCTCGGAAGGAGCGGCGGAGAGTGTATATATGCTTGGAAACACGTGAACAAAACGTAACGTGACAGAAGAAGTCAAGAAGAGCAAGTACAGCGAGAATAATGTCAATTTTGTCGAGTATTGTCACCATAAATCCATGTAAACGCTAATCAACTTTAGAATAAATATCAACAAGAAGGTAACAACAACACAATTTATAGACAGGCTATAACTTGCAAAACAGCTCCAAATATATACAATGAAAGAAATACCACAAGATGCCCGAAGCACTCTAGGAGGGTAAGCACTGCGAATAATATTCACTTGAATAGACGCAGGTCGTCCCGGCGACACAAGTTCCAGAGCCTGTCCAGTAGAGACCCTAAGTATGAAGATGTTAGCGTTGGCCATAACCTCTTCGTCTTTGAAAGAAACACTTTCGAAAAAAAAACGAGAAATCAACTTACAGCACACTGATCGTAAACTGCCAAAGTCCCAGTCGCCGTAGAAGTAGCAGCAGTACTAGTAGCTGTCGCAGTCCCTGTTGCCACGGTTGCAGTCGCTGTCACGGTTGCAGCTCCTCCAAGTGCCGAAACGACAGCATAATAAGCCGGATGCACAGTAAAATTCGCATACCAGAGACAAGCATCACCCTGTCCGGAAAACGTAGCTGGGACCCAAGAATAAAGATCCGTGTAATCCCATACTGTAATACCGACGCAGTCAGTCACTTGAAGACATGCGTTGACGGTGCTGACGTAGTCGGCGGATTGTTGGGTGAGGCCTGCGGTTGTGGGTGGGAGGGAGGAGAAGCGGACGTCGACTTCGGTGTAGGCTACCTCGACTCCGAGGGCTGTGAATGCCCTGGTGGTGGGGTTAGCTTTTATTTTGTGCTCAGAAGCGGTGGAAAAGGGGTCCTCGATAAGCGAGGTGGAAACTTTTTAGGGAAGGAAGGTTGTCATTGGAAGAGAGAAGTAGTCTTACTCAAGGTTTGAAACAAGGGTTGAAGTGGATGGGGTTTCGCCAACGATGAAATGGCCTAAGACAGAGTAAGTCACGGATTATTCGTTTACTTCAACGATAAATCTACATACCCTGAAGACCGACACCATCAATCTTGATCCCTCGCGCCTTGAGTTCGCTCACAATTGCCTGTGCTGCTGTCGATTTGACACCGGCATATTCGATGTTGTAATCATTGTAGTAAAGTTTAACAGTGGAATCGTAGAGAACAGCAGTCTCAAATGCAATTGGTATATATTCTGTCCCGATCTAGTGATTGTCAGTTTGAATTGCAATTTTACCAGCTCATGGCCGAGAATACGCACGGTCCTGAGTCTGTTAGCATGGTTAAGATTTTGTAGCTGTGGATTGAACTCACTCGTAGAATATGTTGGTTCGGTAAGTGCCATCGTCGTTGAGCGCTTCATTTACAACGTCCTGAGACCTTAAATTAGTTTATGCCAAAAGAAAGTTTTGCATGTTGAGCCCTACGGAGTTCTGAACCGGCAAGGAGAAAGGAAAGGAGAATCGGGCTTACCCAAGCATAGCACTCCCCTTTATAATGCGTCACTTCGCTCGCAATATGTGCTTTCATCACAGCAATGAGCGTCGCATTCGTCCACGTACCACCCGTAACTTCGTAAACAAATTAGACTCATTCCCGCACAAAAAACCTCACCGCATTCACTTACGCCAACTCGGAAGCTCATTATACCACACCAAATTATGACATCTCACAATCTGATCATTCGCCTGCGCAAAAGAAACAATCACATCTCCTTCCGTATAAGTAAAAGTGCCCTCCTCCGGCTCCGTGTACACCCATTTCTGCGTATTCCCAGGAGTAATCTGACCGAACTGAGCGTAATCTGACAGGATCGAGACGTATTCCGTATCACTGAGTTCTCCATTGTCCGTTGCCGAGCCGAAATACTTGAGGCCTTTTGCCTGAGCGAGCTGGTTGAGTTGAGCCCAGGCCGTTGGGAGCAGAGCCGCTGAGGAGATGAGCAAGGAGGCTTTCATGATCGGAAGGAATACTAATAATTAAACAAGGATGGACAGCGAATGGCTTAATTAAAAAGGATTAAAAGTCAGGAACAGGAACTTGGCGGGAGCTCAGGCTGCTTTATGTCTTCCGGATGAACATATTTGACCAGGTGAATTCCAGAGCCAACGAGTGACCTTGTTTAATTCGTAAAGCCTAGGAAAAATTAGCGGATGCAAAGGAAATCTTAGCATCGTTGCTTTTGCGGAATTTTGTGCCTCCGTTCCCTAATTTGCCGTCTCCAGAATATGTTCATCCAATCAACAAGACAAGCATCACGAAGTAGCAGCCCATTTCCCCTGTTTTCGGGTCAGTATTCCGGCGCAGATTCGAGTCCAAGATCTCGTGTGACTAGAGCTGCTAGCACATACCTATTAAAGGACTGTGGGGACCCCACGATCTTGCACGTTACCACTTCCTCGCTTATTTCCCTTTTGCCAAATTTAAAATTCGACTTCAACCGGCGCGAGGTGCGCAAGAAAGATTGGTCCGCTGTCCTACCTGTCTTCATTGCATTCGATACCTGGTAAGGCGTGGGTAAAATAGCGAAACCCCGCAAAATGAACATGCGGTGCAGAACTATACACATGATTATCTTATGTGGCGATGTAAAGGGGACACGCAAGCCGAGGAATACGACGAGGGAAATAATCCGCCGGTCCTACGTCCCGGAAACTAATATTGACAGTTGTTCAAAGGTGCAAGCACCATTCCGTAAATCCAAAAGTGTTTCACTCAAAGTCTGCGAAATGAAATGAAGTTTCGGATTCCTGTATAAAAGTGAGTGAAATAGGTGGAATTGAGACCTTCAGAATGGGCTTGTATGTGGTCAAAAAGAAGCAATGGTACCTGAAGCTGATGTTAACGTGGAAGATTGAATGATGACTGCGATAAAAGGACATCTAATATTTGTAGTTCTGAAGACTGCTAACCCGATATTGTCCCCACCGACCATGCCACTAAAAGAAAGGCAAATATCTTGGCTATAGGGAAGAAGAAGGGCGCAAGAAACGTATAAAAGCACAGACCAAACGCCAAAAATGAGTACGGGATGCCCCTCCCTCATACCACTTAAACTTGAACACCACTCAATCTACTTTCGCGAAACCCCCCCCTATATTTTAGCGAAGGGTCTATCGAAACAGACCATCAAGGTCCTCAAGAGGCTCGTCTTCCGTTTCGGTGTTATTGTAGCGAGAAAACCTGCTCCTGATCTTCTTGCTGTATATCCTGGGCTTGTGATAGTACTTCTGAAAGAAGTTCCATTGCCTCCGTTGCTCGGAGTTTGGCCTATTCCTGTAGTTGCCCCGCCAATCCGCTTCAGGGTAATCCCAATTCTCCTGTACCTCCGAGATAAATTCGGCCCAGTAGGCTCTGCTATGACCATGCGCAACCGCAACACGTTTCGCCTCGTCGATTTGATCGTTCAACAATTTCCACGTTGCGAGACGAACGGCCTTCTGTTTCTCATCCTCTTCGCCCTTCTTCTTGTTCTCGGGTCTTCTGAGAGCTCTGGGGACTGCTGGAGGGAGATTCTTTAGACGGATATATGTTTTGAGCTGTTCGTGGGCCTCTTCGTCCCAGGGAACTAACTCGATTGCCCCTTTTATAGCAGTCACTGCTTCCCCGTAACGTTTACAGGCGGCAAGGACTTCTGCGTAGTTCAAGCGGACCCGGGCTTGCAGTTCTGGACTGGTCTCGGGGTCATTACTACCCCACCCCCACCACCAATGGTTCGTGGGTGGTTCCCGTGACTGGCGAACGACAACGTCTGCCACACGTGCCACTATACAGGCATCGACGGGCTGATTTGCTTTAACACACACCTTTGAAAGGGTCATCCAAATCTCGAGGAGGACTTCCATGGCATATAACGAAATACGCCAAGGGCGCGTCATCTTTTCATCCTTCATTTTATATACGATTGACCGCCCGTGTAACGTGAGCGCGGCGATGCATAATTTCGATCGCGCTATGAAGTTGTCGTTGAATTGCACAAGTTCTTCTGCTTTTTCTTTAATTCGTATCGCTTCGGAAATCGCGTCTTGTTCTGTCCAGGGTGGCAAACGAGAAGATGTGAGCTGGTCGGTTTGCTGCGAAGGCAGGCCAATCACTGTTATTGTTGGTTTTGGATGCTGATTTTCGGGGTCGTGTTTAAATCGGAGAGCGCGGAGACCGTGGAGACCGTGGGCGAGTCTCTCTGCTACGAAAGCACCGTTGGTGTAATGCCTTGACCGGAGATCAAAGTCGGCTTCCATATGACGAAGAAAACTATTCTGGTTATCTGGTGCGTTCCGTCCAAATGTCCCGTTGACCGGGGAACTCAGAGTATTGATCAACTGAATCAGCAGAGGGAGGTGATGGCCACATATTATATCCGTTTTGTTGAAGGTTGGAGTATCGGAATCCTCATAGAAATCATCATACCCCCGGTCGCCGGGGTGGAAGTGGGGTCTGTAACAGAAAGTGAGTGTAAGAGTAAGAATTGGCTGAATATAAACTGGTTTAGCTGAGTAGCCGTAGGGGCTGTACAGATCCTGCGATTTCACAGGGATGATATGACTTCTGCCCTCGGCAAAAAAGTGACTGTCACCCCTCCGCATCTCCTGCCTGTTGGACAGGATTCGTACGAAGCGATTCTTTCTATGGAAGTACCACTGAGTTTCCGCCGACAGCTTCTTGTTGAGGCGAAAGACCTGCGTTTCAGTTTTCCATGTCATGAATGTAGTCCCCCACTTCCGGTAGTAGGTATCATTCTTTTCGACGGATATATTCTTTTCGACGGATAGCAGGTTGGACCATATCTCTTCCCTCAGCTCGAGCGGCAGTAATTCGAAATAATTCGTCATATTGGCTAGCCACACCAAATCGGTTGGGTTTGTGCCGCTTCTTGATTGAGGTTTGTGGTTTGAAAACTATTGAGATTGTGAAGAATAGTTCTGAGCGTACAGGTTCATCGTAATCGGAAGAGTTGCGGTAACAAAACTTGCTGGCATGTCTACCCTTAGTCTAATTTATTCCAAGTCAAGAAAGAATGAAATCTCGCGAGGATGATTGACTCGAACGCTTTGTCTCAAGCCTTATGAGGACGTCAATCTATCGCAGGTTAGCGGCTTCTAGCTTGTGGCACCGGAACTTTAGCAGACCTGGCTAAAAAGGGGTTCAACCCTTTGAAGAGTATAAAGAAGCTCGCAGGCATGTCGGGATAAGCGGCAAAGAACTGCCACTTCACTTAGCCGCTAACCATTTGCTTTCTTTGTTTTAGCGGCAGAGCACCATCACCAATTCCGGAATGGACTACATCCTCTGGTTGTACTTTTTTCCGTCTGCGATCGTCGCAGATTCAGCGCGCTTTCGAGGAGTTTGAGGGCGTTCCTTTACAAAAAACCTCGACTCGTATCTTTTTGAGGGCAATTTGATGCTTTGCGATGCTGAATTATCGCGCTCAGGGTCGAGAGGAAGAGCGAGCCGGAAGGATGTCATGGTGTTGGAGTGCGCGGGGTGTGCGGGGTGTTGTGAACTTGTGAAAGTCCAAAAATTTGAAGAGCATGCACGCGTGGTGTTGCGTTGCCGAAATATTGTTCGGCGTTGCCTCTCTAGGACTAGCGCTCCTGTATTGCCGGCTTATCCCCGATCCGTTGGCTTCAACCAATTCGCTCCGTGCACGGCGAACATCAACCTCAACCCTCGTGCACCTACGCCGTTTGGGGGCCAGCCCCCAAACCCCCGGAGCTCGCTGCGCTCGAGAACACTTAAGGCCAGCAATAGAGAGGTGGAGCGCAGCGAATAGGGCCTCCACGGCAGTGGCCCCCGGAGGGCCAGCGGAGCGTCACTCGATGTACGGAAGGTACAGCTTCCCCTCACACGCGAGCAACTCTCAACCCTCGACCCTCAACCCTCAACCCCACTGTTGAAATGCGATGGCGGTTTGCAGAGGGCTGGCAACGAAACTCCATGTCGCTCAAGATGTACGATAGCAACCTTTCGACTTGCCGATGTCCTGATTATTGGCTCACGCATGTACCCTCCATGCATTCGGGGTCTACATGTACCCTGGACCTGGTTGGAATATCTGAAAGTGACCTATTTTGGTCAAGTTTGATATCGGATTCCTCCCCTTTGAAGTCAAGCGACTCCAAATTCGTGGAGAGCTGCATCTCTGGTATCACCGATGCCTCGTACGCATCGCTGGTTGGCCAAGTGGGCAACTTGGCAATAATACAACGTGCGGCACATGCAATGCCACCAAAGTCTTATCATTGCAAAGTTAGCTTAGAGTTTGTAACTCTATTTGTGCTTCTTTCCTCAGGGGTTTTTATTCTACGGCTTTTCGGAAACACTCCCCCCTCCCCCCGAATAGCTTCATCGTTATCATTCAAGATGGGTGTGCGTGGATATTTCGAGGGACGATTCCCTTCTTTTGCCAAACCCGATACGGGGAATGCTCATGAATTGCAAAATGCATCCCAATCGTTTGGGGGAGATAACAAAGATGCAGTCGAAGTCGGCGTCGAGGCGAGCCAGAAGTCTGCCCACGCCACACGAGAAACCGGTGTTGCAAACATTGAGGCAGTTCAAGCGATCTGGGGAAAGAATGGCAGATATTTCATTATCGCAGGGTGAGTGAGTCCGAGTTGGTTTGGAGAAGTTTCTGACCACAAGGATAGACTTGCTATGATGATGATTATGTAGTACGTAAAGCATCCATCCATCCATTCTTCCTCTGCTTAACTTGTATAGTGAAATTGACAACTCGACGGTCTACATCTACCAAAACTATGCGTCGTCTTATTTCAATGAACTGTCACTCCTGGGGACCCTTGGGACTGCAGGAGTCATTGTTTTTGCTGTCGTTAAACCCCCAATAGCCAAGCTGTCCAACATCATTGGGAGAGGTGAAACCTATCTGCTCACGATATCATGCTACATCCTCTCCTACATCCTCTGTGCCTCCGCCAAATCCTTCAACACCTACGCAGCCGGCTACATCATCTACTGTATCGGCCAGAGCGGAACCAACATCATGAACGACATCATCATATCCGACATCACATCCGCACGCTGGCGAGGTCTCGCAATCTCCATCTCGTTCTTCCCATTTCTCATCACGCCGTGGATCGCGGCTTCCATCACCGAGAGCGTAATCAATGGTATCGGCTGGCAATGGGGAATTGGCATGATGGCAATCCTAATGCCTTTTGCTTCCAGCTTCATAATCGGCACGCTCTTGTACTACCAACGCAAAGCGCGAAAAGCTGGCATAGCGACCCGCCAAAAAATAACCCTCTATGAATTCTGCTCACAGATCGACCTCGGCGGCTCCCTTCTCTTCTGCGGCGGTTTCGCGATGTTACTTCTCCCTCTTACATTAGCATCAGGTACCACTTCGCGTTGGCGAACTCCATACATCGACGCCCTCCTCGCTCTTGGTGCCACCTTTCTCATCATCCTCCCGTTCTATGAAACATTCGTAGCAAAATATCCATTAATCCCGATCCACTACTTCAAGAACTTATCCATCGTAACGGCTACTCTGCTCATCATGACCGACACCCTTGGCTTCTCATGCACACACACCTACCTCTACGCCTGGTCCCAAGTTGCCCGCTCTTTCACCGTCAAAGTCTCAACATACTACATCTACGTCAACGGCGTCACGCAAGTCTTCACAGGTATGATCGCTGGCTACATCATGCTGCGCACGAGACGCTACAAGTGGATTTGCATGGCTGGTTGCGTTATCCGTCTCATCGGCTATGGCATCATGGTTCGACTTCGCGGCTCCTCCAATTCTATCGGTGAACTTGTCGTTGTGCAACTTGTGCAGGGAGTCGGCAGTGGGATTATTGCAACGACTGTGCTGGTGGGCGCCCAGATTCAAGTCCCGCACGCCCAGCTCGCCCAAATAACTGCTCTAGTCCTCTGCTTTTCGTTTCTGGGTAGTAGTATCGGAGCGTGTATTGCAGGCGGTATATACACTGGAACCTTCAAAGACCAACTTCGCCAATCGTTAGGTGCCACCGCATCTAACACAGCACTGGTTGACGAGCTGTATAATTCCATCACTGGTGTTTTGCCAGCGTGGGGATCGAGTGAAAGGATTGCCATTAATGATGCTGTAATTCTCCCCCGGAAGAATGAGGGGATTGGGAGGGTTTGTAAATTCTCTCACGGCAATGCTGATGATCGATAGTATACCAACGTCATGCGCTTTATGACATATGCTTCCCTCGGTGCTTCGGTTCCTGCTTTTGTCTTGGCTTGGTTTATGCCTGATATGCGATTGCCGTAAGTTTACTCCTCCTTCTCTTGCGAACTTGCCAGCTAATGGTGGGATGTCATAGCGATCAAAATAATCTTGTTGAGGAGTAGATGAAGCACTCCTGTAGATATGGGTATCGGATGGTTGTAGGTTAGTGATGAAGTAAGTCGTTTCGCCCTGTATCCCGATTTGCAGGAGACTTGTTATCCATTCATGTCGCGGGGTTCTTGCCAACCGAGTAATCCGTCGAGCATTATCATACTGGTATATACCGCTGTGTTCCGTATGTCAAAGTATGTTGCAATATCAGTAGAGGAAAATCTGTAAATATGGTGGAAGCTCAGATACCGGTACTGCCTACTTGGGTTCTCACATCTAGGTTACCCCGTCATTACCCCGCGATATTGGCGCACGAACTCCGCCAGAAAACATTTCTACTCATGCGTCATATTTCCTGGTCGTTATTTTAGGGAAAACCATTAATTACGAAGTGTATGCGGAAAGAGCGCTACGATTTATCGCATTACGATCGGTAATTTTCCATTGCCAATGACTTTTACGGAAGATTTATCATTGGACGATAGAAGGCGAACAGATTCCTATTCGGGCTAGCTTGCCCGCACATCTTGACCACACCAAAAGATACTTCCTGCCCTAAATCTCTCCTCCCAGTTCTGAACTGAGGATATACTTTCTCAATGCCGTGTGGTCAAGTGACATGAACACAACAGAGGCGGGGTCACCTCCGCGTCAAAGCTTATCGTGGACCTGCATGCATCTTTTCTCAAACTTGAAATCCCCCCCCATCTCTGACGACCTCAATATCTGTTTAATCTATTTGCTCGACCATTTACAGTTGGGCTGCACAACACGTTCTACACTTGAAATATTCTTCCCATCTGCACGTTTTCATTCTGTAGGTTCTTTTTTTCTGTTTTGACGCCCTCCTTTGCGCATTTTCCACACTATTGACCAGGAGCACTATTACTCCTCGGTCATATATCCCGAATCGCATTGGAGACGCGTGGAGAACGTCCCTGATCGGCTAGCTAGTGACCTTCCTCCTCCGACACAAAGTTCGAGCCGAACCCCGATTCAACTCAGTTATCGACACCTTCACAACGTGATGCATTTATCCGCGCCGATTGGGGTATTATTCGCTGACCGCTATCCGGAGAGTAGCGAAATGCGTCCAATTCGCGGGGAATTCTTTTGCTGAGGTGAACACCTGCTGGAACTCTGCGTGTCAGACTACCAGACTTTTGGAATGTAGCTATGCAGGTACCACAATGAGACAGGTACAAATGTATTCGATCTTCCTTTCATTTACCCTTTTTTAAATTTCTTGTGTCAAGCCTCGATTTCAGTGTTATTGGTCATCATGTCTGTTCTTTCCAGATTCCTTCAATTTTCTGCTGGGCTTCTTGCCACGGGTGTCATCGCGACCCCAACGCCTTCGAAGCTTCTACCTCGCACCACGGTCATTTCTTATGATGATGTTGTTGGCTTTGCTCAGACTGTCCCGAGTGGTACTGTAGGCGATGTCTATTTGGCGTATCAACCCTACCTTTATGTTATCAATGGATGTGTTCCATTTCCAGCCGTCGATGCTGCGGGTGATGTTTCTGGGGGGTTGCCTGTTACGGGTGCGACTGGTGAGAGGTAAGTGACTAATGTTTTGTTGCCCTCAATTGCACCTTCATGTACGATTTCTATTGGAAGATTAGGAGGAAAGTTGGCTTTTCACAGTCAATGGTTTAGTAGCACAGCACGCACTTTGAAATAAGCAAGCAATGGCTAATCTTTCAATCATATAGCGACTGCGAAACTAGCACCGGCCAAGTTTACGGCCGCCAAGGGGCATACGGTGACTACTACGCAGTCATGTACTCCTGGTACGTCTTCCTATTTTCCTCTACCCCCTGGTATCCCTTGAGCCCCCCTCCCTAACGAACTCCCAGGTACATGCCCAAAGACGAGCCCTCCATCCTCCTTGGCCACTCCAACGACTGGGAAGGCGTCATCATCTGGCTCTCCGACAGCACCTCCACAACCGCCGACAACATTGTCGCCGTGTGTCCATCTGCCCACGGCGAGTGGGACTGCTCCACCGACTCCTACTCCCTCTCTGGCACTGCGCCGCTTATCGATTATGAAAGTATTTGGCCGGTTGATCACTCTTGTGGTTTGACGAGTACGGTGGGAGGACAGCAGCCTTTGATTGCGTGGGAGAGTTTGCCGGCCGCGGCGAGTAGCACGTTGAGTACTTATGATTTTGGGAGTGCGATTGTGCCGTTTGATGATAGTACCTGGGACTCGAATTTGGCTAAGGCTACTTTTTAAGGGGTTCTAATAGTCGTTTCCTCGGCCGTGCTTTTAATTTCTATGTTGTTGCATAGCACTTCAGATGTTGCAGTGAAACTGCCAACAAATCTAATTATATTCGAATTACCCAGCTTCCCCCAACTCAAAATGCTATTTTAAAAACCCAAACATACTGATCAGCAGCAACAACCTCCTCCGGAACCTGTATCTCCAACGACCCATTCGCCAGCAACCTCGACTCAATAACGGTACCCGCCAAACCGCCACCAACCGTAACAATCTGATCGCCATCCAAATACGGAACCGGCGAATCAATAACAACCACTTTGCTCGGCTCCTCCAGCACATGAATATAAAAAGCCTCCAAAGTCTGCGTAAACCGAATCCCATCTCCTTCCCCAGGCGTAACATACCAATACGTAGTATTATAAATCGCTTCCCCATGCCCCCTAATCCACTCTCCCGCTTGCAGCAGATTGTCCTTCTCCACTTGCACAATACTACCGTTTCCTGTAGGTCCTATATCGATCAACAAATTCCCATTCTTACTCACGACATCAATAAGTGTTGTCACAATACTCGACGCATTCATATACGACGCACTTGCTGTAGCGCGGTTGTAACCGTATGAAAATGGGTCGAGACCGAGGTTGGATTCCCATTTTCGGGACTGCGCGATGGAGAGTTGGCTGTATTCGGGGGTATCAAAGTCGCCTGGGATTCCGCATCGGTTATTCATCACGACTTGGTGGTTGGAGGATGCTGCGGTATTGAACCAGGGCGCTGCGAAGTCGATGCTGATATTCGCTCCACTGGCGTCACACCAGATTATCTCTGTGCCTAGAGCGGCTAGAGCTTGCATTTGAGGGAGCATGGTGTCTTGTAAAAAGTCGGACACTTCGACGTAGCCCGTGTAGGGGAGCGTTTCGTTGGTATATGGGTTTGTGGCATTTCCTGGAAGTGTCAGTGTCGTAAAGATGGATGGGAGGACGAATACTTACTTCCTGGCCATCTCCCCATGGCATACGGACCGTATGCAGGATTAAACCATTCCGGCAAACTAAAATACGTCCCCTTATGAAGCCCCGGCTGGTACCGATCCGCCGCCTCAAACAACTCCTAGTTTATCGAATCATCAGTCTCTAACCATCAAGTCAACTTTCACCTCGCTTACCTGGACAAAATTCCTATGCGGACTTTGCGCAACAGAAGTCCTCTCCGTGGCATTCGACTCAACATCAAATAGCGCAAAACCATCATGATGTTTGGTAACTTGAACAAAGTAATTCGCCCCCGCAAGAGCGAATAAATCAACCCATTCCTTCGCATCCCAAGCGCTAGCGGTGAAATTCTGCATGAAGTCATCGTAGTTGTGAATTGGTCCGTAGTTCTCGAGGTTGAATTGGTATGTCTCGTCGGATGTGGAGGGTCCTTGATTCATGTTCCACCAGTACCTGTGCTTATTAACACTTTGCGGTTGAAAGGGGGTGGGGGAGGTACCATTCTGCGTATGTTTCGTTGGAACCCGAGTTTCCCCACGCTGGGATGGAATATAATCCCCAGTGTATGAAAATCCCAAACTTCGCGTCATCGAACCAACCAGGACTTTCATGCGTGTAGACCGATTCAAAAGTTGCTTCATATGGCACAATTCCAAACGTCGCTTCGAAATCATACGTAGTGAAGGTACTTTCGTTATTCCCCGTCATAACCACAGTTGCTGGTCCTTTACTGCCAATAGTAGCGGTTGGAATAACACCAACATCAACTTTCACTTGATCCCCAGGACGTAATCTCTTGATAGTTCCAGGTTTCACAGTCTCGTAACCCGATGATTCGATCGAGATTTGAACACCATCCCCTTGAATCCACTGATTTCCAGCGTTATTGACAACCACCTCAACAACCTGCACCTTCTCATTCTCATCACCGTCTGAAATCCATTTTTGCGTAGATCGTGCTTGTTGCACTTCGATGCTCAAACTTTCGTTACTCGGAGAACTTGAAGGCCACAAACTCACCGCAAAAACATGGATGCCCAACCCCTCATCCGGTAGTTGCAGAGAGACCAACTCCTTCCCCCCTTCTAGTTTTACATTCACCAAGTAAATCATGCTTTTGTTCCAATCCACTTCTTCCTGTCCATAGAATAACGGGAATATGATAGCTCCACCGAACAGATAATCGTACCACCATACTGGGACTAGAAATTCTTCCGAGGAGGTAGAGCCATCTGAATAGGTCACATTCAGGGTCCCCTCCGTCAGAGAGCCGCTAGATGCAGCGGCGAGGAGATGAGCGCTGAAATACCGTCCCGCAGGAACTGAGATGAGTTGCGAGGAAGTGAGGATGTTGTCATATCCTGAATCTTGGTAACTTGGAAATGTAAAATTTATACCGGCGTAGACGAAGGTTGAGGGGGGTAGATATTCAGCAGGGTATCCGCCTAGTGGGCCGGTCAGAATGGGGCTTTGAATTTGGTGAAAGGCTTTGAATATAGGAGAAAAATTGAATCAAGGGAGTTGGAATTTGAGAGGGACTTTCTTACTTCCTGCGTCATCGAAGTTAGCATCATTGGGTCCAGATGCGAAAGCTCTGTTGTTGAAAAGGGGGGAAATGTCTATTGGGATTGCGGGACTTGTTGCGCTGGTTTGGAAGTACTTTGGGTCGAAGAAACATTGAACAAAGGGAACATGTATTGCAATGAAGCCAACCAAGCTGACGAAATACATCGTCAACAAAATGTGGCCGTGTGGCGCGTTGAGCTTCAGACGAGCATCGAAATAGTGCCTGGGTGGAAGTTAAAATTCAAGATCATAAAAGTGCAATTCACTTTTGCTTATCGTGTAGATCTCTTTTTGTTGAATGCTTGAATTAAAAGTTCGGTAACGTTACCGAACTTCTATCAGTGATCTGCCTGAGGGGTAGGGTATGCATCGTTAAAGTGGGATGAACTTTCTCTGATATCGAAGTCAATCTGAGTTGAAGCACGATTGTCCGGATCGCATCGTCTTTTTTCTCCCGATGTAACATCCACGGTGCTAGATCGTAATTGAGTTTGTTCACAAGCGTCTTTTAACACGTTTTTGCGTGACTCGTATGACCCCTTTTTAGGCGAAACTACCCTCGGTTAAATGCTTACCCCCTCCCCCCTCTCAATCACAAGCTGTCGATTCTCGAAACCCATCGATACCGTGTTTTCGGAAACAGGGACGAGAATCTTAACAATTGCTTTTATTTCTTCCGGGACCTGCGTAGGTGCATGACTTTTTGGGGGTTCGGGTTCTAGTTACTGTACAAGCAGCTTCCCCACCAGCGGCTAAATGCTGAAATAAGGTTGCGGTGTGGATATTAGTGGCTCTCCAGAGACATGGTAAATTGGTGGCAAGACCCCACCTTACGCGGACTCTTTTCATCTTATCATAAAAATCGATTCCAGCTTTTCAGCATGATAATCCGTAGCAAGAGCCATGTAACGTTATTGCCCCGCTTCTCGAACATCTTCAGAAAGATGGCGAGACTTGATTTATGTCGATACAATTTAAAAGCTGCATTACTTCTTGAGTAAACTTCCTCTATTTTTTGGATCTGAGAAAGAACACTGGAATCATTTTTAATCGGTCTCCGAGCCGCTTGATTTTCAGTTCGTCACAATGGTTCGCAACTTGTTATCATGCTGCTTGACAGCTCTGTCGGTGTTTTCGATCTTCGCGACGGCAACCTTAACGCCTTCAGAAACCACAAGTGCAACCCCCGCAGCTTTCACATACAATGCGACATCATTCCTGCTTCATGGCGAGCCATACATCATAATGGGAGGGCAAATGGACCCCCAGCGAATTCCTTACCAATACTGGCGAGACCGACTCTCCAAAGCACGTGCAATGGGCTTGAACACCATATTCAGCTATGTCTACTGGAACAATTTAGAACCAGAACCTGGAGTTTGGGAGCTGGATGACCCTCAAAACGACATTGCATCATATTTCAAGATTGCTCAAGAGGAAGGTCTCCACGTGATACTTCGACCTGGCCCCTATATCTGCGGAGAACACGAATGGGGTGGTTTTCCATATTGGCTCAGCACGATCCCAGGATTGACAGTCCGAACGTATAATGAGCAGTTTCTTTATTACGCAGACATATATCTCACAAAGTTGGCGGCTGAGCTAGCGCCAATGCAAGTCACAGAAGGAGGACCGCTTCTCATGGTCCAAGTTGAGAACGAATACGGCTCTTACGCTGCAGACCACAATTACACATCCCATCTCCGCGACACTTTACGGACACTTTTTAACATCCCTCTCTACACCAACGACGGCACCGAAATTTGGACGCTTGAAAACGGCTCCGTTCCCGACGTCCTCGCTGAAATCGACGGCGGTCCAACCTACGGTTTCCCCGCACGAGATGCCTACATCACTGACCCAGCCCAACTAGGACCGCTTCTAGACGGCGAATATTACACTATTGCTCCTGATAACTGGGGAGCTAATGTTCCGCATCAGACAACTGTTGGAAATCCGGGATATGTGGAGGGATTCGTTTCGGATATCAATTTTGTGTTGAATGCGAGTAATTCTATTAGTTTGTATATGTTCCACGGGGGAACGAATTTTGGGCTGCAAAATGGGGCGATTTGGCAAAACTACTCAAAGGTCTTCACGACAACATATGATTACGGTACGTCTCATGCTTCTGTATCTGTCCTGGAACTTCTTAAGCGAGCGAGCCAAGGGGAGCTTCCTCGGACCTCCTCACATAAACTTATTTCTTAGTTCATCTAGAATCTGAGATTATGAAGCTAACCTTCTTAATATAGGAGCTCCGTTGGATGAGAGTGGCAGAACTACCGATTTATACTTCACCCTTCGCGAAGTAATTCAGCAATATTTCCCCAACGGCAGCATACCCACGCCAGAGGCAAACCTTCCTCGTTTGGCAATCCCGGAGATTACGTTGACACCATTTGCATCTCTCTTCGATCTTGACGAGACAACAGCAAGTGGTGCATCTCCAGTGCCAATGGAAGAACTTAATCAAGCCTATGGATTCATCCTCTACGAGCACAACGTCACAGAAAACATCGAAGGACTTCTACTACCTGGCGATCGAGCCCGAGATCGAGTTATAGCTTATGTCAACGACGTTAATGTTGGCGTCATCGATAGCACATATGTCTATCCTCAAAATCTTACGGTCTCGCTTAAAACAGGGGACAAGTTGCAACTTTTGGTCGAGAACTTGGGGAGGGTTGATTATTTTTCACCTCCTTCCCACACCTACAACGCTCTTCTGGACCCTCACAAAGGGATTCTAACAAATGTCACAGTCGCCAATAGTACTTTATTAGGATGGGACATGTATTCCTTGCCAGTTTCAGAACTCCCAACCCCAAATAGTGGTGTTTACGCGAACATTACCAAAGGGACTGCCCCGACCTACTATTTCGGATCTTTCTTCGTCAATGGTAGCTCAAGTACTGACCTGCGTACTCTTGACACCTTCATCAATATTCCAGACGGGATTAAGGGCATCATATGGGTGAACGATTTCATGTTGGGCAGATATTGGACAGTGGGGCCGCAGCAGTCTATGTATCTTCCTGGAACTGTTCTGATTCCGGGTGCTGTCAATGATATCATGGTGCTCGAGTTGGAGCCGAATAGCACTCTTCTGACGGCAGTTGGGCAATCGGAGAGGTTCTGGGGAAACAATCCGGATCCTGATTACCCCTGAAAATGTTTTATGGTAGAGTTGGTGCAGGCGAACTTGAAGTTTTCGCCGCATTTTGAGGTGTAAATTGCTTGATTGGTTTCATCAATCATCGAAGAATTAAATTGCGACTACCGAGTCTACGCCTTGAGAAGAAAGATGGTGTGGAGGTATTTTCGAAATTACTCCTTGATAATATTTTCGGTCACAATTAGCGCCACGTGAAAGAACAATGCCCGATTCGTGGTGATGGACACACCAATAATGGCCGAAAGTCTTCAGCTCATGCAATATTTATTTCGGAACCCCACTCTTGTTAAAATTCATGCAGCTGTGGTGCGGCGCAGTCATCGCAGCTTCAGCTTACTTATATGGCCTCCCTATCCTCTCATTCTGCGCCGTGAATAATAATTAGCAAAGTCATCTCGTATCACTCATACAGCGAGTCGCTCGTTACCTCGGCAAAATACCCTTCCGCAAACTCATCTTTGGTACACATACATCTCTCCCAACTTCCGCACTCTCATTCTTCAGTCTCACCAATCATCGGCCACATATCTTGAGACACTATCCTCATGGCCATGGCAACAGATTCAAATTTCTGCTCAATTTGTGTCAATATTTTCCAGCTAAAAGCCGGCACAGAGCTGCCGTCTTTAAGTTATATAGAAGATGAAAGTCCTTTCTCAGATTATCATGCCTCGCACAAATCGCTCCTTCAAGCTGTAAATGAGAATTGCTTCATCTGCACCAAGGCTTGGGCTCACTTCGGCGAAGAAAGTCAAACAGCGTGGCTTAATGAACCACAATCCTGGGTACCCTTGACGTACAAGCTGATTTCTTGGGGAGAATTTTTGGAGCTGAGGATTCGTTGGCTTGCGCCTCACCAACATTTCACGACGCCTCTGCAATTTCATCTCAGACCTGCCGTAGGTGAGTTCTACTTTTCATTCTCCATTTGTGATTAAAATTCCTCAATGAAAGGTTTCTCTTCTATTAATAGGCAGTATGAGGTTTACATGAGCATATGATTATCTCTCCGCTACTCGATCTAACTTCTGGTTATCTGGCAGATTTTTATGGTCAAGTGCGTGCAAAAGGCGTCTCTCTCGCCAAAAACAACTTAAAAACCTCTTCAACTCTGGCCCTTGGTCAAGCTTACCAATGGTACATGTCTTGTCGGTCACTCCACGCACAATGTCGTCGTCTAGCAAGTAAACCAAGATGGTGTCCGACACGTTTATTGGATATCGGCATCGAGGGTGATCTCAACTGGAAACTTCGAATAACATCGGCTGATTTACATGGTGTCCCACTATATATGACCTTGAGCTATACCTGGGGTTCATATTCGCAACTGAAGCTCACAACCTCCAACATCGACGCTTGCCGCCGCGGATACTCCATTGAAATGCTTCCTCAAACATTCCGGGACATGATTACAGTTTCCCGTAGATTTTCAATCCGCTACATATGGATTGATTCTCTTTGCATTATCCAAGATTCTCAGGAAGATTGGGAGAAAGAAGCAGCCCTGATGCACGATGTCTATATGAACTCAACTTGCAATATAGCAGCAGCAGCGTCCACGGATCCTAATGGGGGATTATTTCGTTCGCGACATGCTTCCGACATCCAATTTGGCTCGATTTGGTCCAATGTTCGTTGGGATATCAGCCAGATCTATCACATTATAGAAAAGGAATACTGGAATCGCCAGGTTTCCAATACCCAACTTCATAAACGTGGCTGGGTCCTTCAAGAACGTATCTTATCCCAGCGAACTTTGCACTTCACAGAGCACCAGATATTTTGGGAATGTTTCCTTGACCAGAAATGCGAAGCATTTCCATCCGGATTTCCCAAAACTCTACCAACAAAAGGTCAGGATATAATTTCTGTCAAGTCGTCTAAGGCAACCTTTAATCTAGGATCTTGGGGATCCCTTAATGCTTTACGAACAAATTCTACAGTTGCGATGTGGAAAGACACTGTTCAGCGCTACACAGCGTGTTCCCTTACAATGCCCAAAGACAAGTTGATAGCCCTAACCGGGCTTGCGAAACTATATCAACAAGCCACAGGCGACGTGTACTGTGCAGGCCTCTGGAAATCACACTTATGGGAAGGATTAAGATGGTTTGTTCTCATCCCAAAAGTCAAAGTGATTTCTGAGTACTGTGCTCCTTCTTGGTCATGGGCTTCGACAAATGGAGCTGTCGAGTTCAGTGAGGCATCGTATTTTACTTGCGCAGGACAAATTCTGGACGTGCAAGTAGTGACCTCAGATCTCAACACTATGGGACAAGTTTACGAGGGCTTCCTTGACCTTGAAGCGGTTGTCGTTTCCGCTATATACGGCCGCACGAAATCCACGAATCTGTTACAAATAGCCAATCGCACGGCCCATGCCGCCCAAGTACTCCAGGACAGTCTCGAAGACAGATTCGAAGATGGATGTGAGCTACACTGTGTAGCTCTGAACTACTGCCACACTTTCAAATCAAACTCAGATGGTACGCGAAAGCATGGTGCGGCGTTAGTAGGACTTCTTTTGCGCTCTAAGCCCGGTCAATTGAACACTTTCATTCGAGTTGGCTTTTTTCAGCTTGCGCAGTACTATGGCGATGAGGATGAGGTGTTGGAAGAATTTGGGGTTCTCGTCAACTCAGAAATGGAGTTCTTTGAGCTAAACCGTAAGATTCATGTTACAAAAATTAGAATCATTTGACCCCTCACAGTTTTTGTCATGGCTGTCTGGGGTTCAAAAGTTTTTTACACTTATTCTAGTGCTTTTTTGAAACTTTTCGCAACTAGTGAAGGAGAAAGATTTTTGATGGTTTTAAACAAATGGTGGTCTTGCTCCAGCATTTCTCATACTCAACCAGAGCACCCGAACAATAGGAATTGATAGCGATGTGTGGTTAGGAAAATTCAAGGATGAATGGAGCGCTAGCAGGGAATTTTGGCCGTCTTTCGGCAGGGAATCGAGAGGAATTCAGGTGGACATTTTTGCAACTATCCCCCAAAGAGTGGAGTAGCTCCGGGAGAAAATCCCAGCGAGTAGTAGTATTTACGTCATGGAGTAGCCGGGGGGGGGTCTTTTATTTCCCTTCTCCTACTTGCTCAAGACTTTGAAGACTTGGCTTATGAATCGGCATTGGGGTGCTGCATAGGGGTTAGCCCATATATGAGGAATACATTTTGAAATCACAAAGTGTCTCGCTTTTAACTCAGTACTCAAGCAAAAAAGCGGGAGCTTTTCATGCATCCCCCATCCGACCAGTAATTTCCCCAGGATGAACCCCGCGAAAACCCCACAATTCCAACGGAAAAAAGGGTTCCCCGCAGGGGATCTTCAAAAAGAAGGCGGTAAGCTTTTCCCAATCGCCAACCATGTCCCCGGGGAAGAAGAAAACGACGCTCGGCTCTCGCGGTGGACGGAGGGAGCAGGAGTCCATGACAGAAGACCCGTTCTCCAAGAGTCATGTTGCGATCAGATGAACGCCCAAAAATGTCAAAATGACGATAGGATTTGAGAAAGGTTTCTCTGGTTCCACGGAATTATTATATGATAATAATGCCCCGATTTTCGCGTCGCATTATTTCGGTTGATATCGACCAGAGTCCAAAAAAGTGGTCGGGCTTGTTGTATCCACCACGATGCAAGATCGTCCGCCGAGAATCACAAGTCCCCTGCAAGCTGAGGTGAGATTTGAGTCCATTTTCTAGAATTACTTCAACTTACACCAACAGCTGAAGCCTATTTTCAACGAAAATTCTCAGATAAACCATTTGGTGCGGGGTCGAAGAGAGTCATGTAGCATGACCCCCTCACTCTGGAATATGTGTCCAAGAAACGAAAGATTGAGATCTAGAAAGCAACCACTTTTGAAGGAAGAAGTGGACATAGAATACAAATGGAGAAACCCATGCCATGGATATTGCACCATGCTCAAAAGGCCAGCGGACACCAGCAAGCCCCATTGATGGTCATATGGATCCTGTCTCCGAGACCTGGAGAATTAAACAGTTCCATGATGTATAAGAGCCTAGTGGCCTACCAACCACCCGAACATTGGTCAAGAGGATACCGAGCGTTTTCCCCTCCTTCAAGATGTTCGTCAGACAAACAGCGATTTCGCTATGGACGATTTCGGTCCTCTTGCGTTTCGTTATTGCTTCTCCTGCAACAGGACAAGTTTATTATCGGCAATCCACTACGAATTCCATGACTGATTCAAGCCCGGTAGCACTTAAGATCTTGACTGAGACGGGGACGAGAAACGCAACTGCGCCCTATCTCTACGGGTGGATGTTTGAGGATATAAACCACAGTGGTGATGGAGGTATCTATGGTGAAGTAAGGACCATACATGTCAACTTTCCGAAAATAATGCAAATGCTGATAATTGTTAAAGCTGTTAGTCAATCGTGCATTCGATGGTTCTGATATTAGTTTCGGCACTGTTTCCAATCTGTATGGGGATCAAATCATATACCAGGAGAACGCCTGCGAGCCATACGGTAATTTTGGTTGAATTTAAGAATGGATCATCAACTAAACTTCTCAGGTCCCGTGATAAACGGCTACTCTCCCCTGGGAAATAGCTCAACTCGTCTGGAAAACCTTCATCCATTGACATATTCCCACCGAACAGTCCTGGCTCTAGACATCTTCCAAACATCAAACGCCTCATCAACCCCCGTCGGATTTTCAAACTCAGGATGGTGGGGAATACCCGTGATTCCACAGACTTACAACGTCTCTTTCTTCATCTACCCAGACCAGTATCGAAATCGAGCGAATATGAACACCAGCATCACAGTTTCATTGCAGTCCAACACGACAGGTAAAATCTGGGCTTCGACTGTCATTCCAGCCCAATCGTGGAATGTGGTGAATTACACATTTGTTTCTGCGCAGATTGTGAATACGGCCACGGCTCCAGATGTAGGCAACATTCTGGCCGTCACTTTTGATCCTGTTGCTGCCGCTGGGCAGACTTACTATTTTGATCAAATCAGCTTGTTTGGAGAGACTTTCAAAGGTTATGCCAATGGGTTGAGAAAAGATCTTGCTGAGACGCTTTATCATTACGGACCTAAGTTTCTGAGATGGCCGGGAGGAAATAATCTTGAGGGATACTCGATTCAATCGAGGTGGAAGTGGTGGGAGACGATTGGACCTCTTGAGGATAGATGGCCGAGACCTGGAAACTGGGGTGAGCTTTTTTTGCTTGATCATACAGTAAAAGTGGCTAATTCTGGGCAGGTTACTATAACACCAATGGTCTTGGACTGATGGAATTCCTTGAATGGACTGAAGCTATGGAAATGGAAAATGTTCTCGGCATTTACGCTGGTAGGTGTAATTTCATCACTTGAAAATTATTGCGCTTCCGAGCATTATGGACTCAATTACACGGCAATGCTGACTCCGTAACCTCGTACCCAGGCTACTCAATAGCTGATAGTAACATCTTCGACGGCGACGAGTACCCAGAATTAGAATCGGCAATGTACCCACTGTTAAAAGAAGCCCTCGACCAGCTGGAATTCTGCACAGGATCGACGGATACCTACTGGGGAGCCAAGCGAGCCGAGTATGGTCACCCAGAGCCTTTCGAGATTAACTTTGTGGAAATTGGCAACGAGGATTTCGCTGGAAACGTAAGTATTTTCGGAGATAATAACCTCTCATAAATTCCTACGATAGAAACACGTATTCTGACTTTCATAACCATCAAGAACTACCCATTCAGATTCAAGTACTTATATGAGGGCTTGAAAGCCGCCTACCCAAACATAACATACATCAGCAGCGTCTACGACGAAAACACGGACTACATCATGGACATCCCAGCCGGTGCAATGTGGGACTATCATCTCTACAAAGAACCATCCTGGTTCATCTCCAGCTTCGATGCGTGGGACAACTGGCAAGAAAGCACAAACAACACCGGCGTCACCATCTTCATTGGCGAATATTCCGTCTTTCAAATCGATACGGCAAGCGGAGAAAACGACTTCACGTTCCCCGTTGGGATTCATATGTTCTATCCCAGTTTAGCAGCTTCAATTGCTGAGGGCGTGTATCTTCTGGGCGCTGAGAGAAATCCGAATGTGGTGAAGCTTACGAGTTATGCGCCGAGTTTGCAGAATTTTAATAAGTATTTTTGGACGCCGAATTTGGTGGGGTTTGATGCGGATCCAAACAACACAGTTTTGAGTAGTAGTTTTTATATGCAGAAGCTCTTTAATAAACATCATGGGACGGAGTCTGTGGAGGTTACCAATTCGGATGGAGATTTTGGGCCGCTATTTTGGGCGGCGAGTATTGATGGGGAGGAAAGTGTGTTTTTAAAGGTCATGTAAGTTTCGATCTCCGTCATCTGCCTCTCAGTTCACCTTGTGGGATTTTAGCTGAGTTTCTAGAAATGTCAATGGTACGACTGTGCCTCTTAGCGTTGATCTGGAATCTCAATGGAGCTCAGTAAACGGGACCATAATCACTACCAGTGGCGACCCCAACGGCTTCAACTACAAGAACAATCAGACGGCAATTAGCCCGCAACCTCTGAATCTTCATTCTGCCACTTCGAGCGGAAATTCATCTTGGTCGTGGGATGTACCGTGAGTCTTTGCCGGAAAAGTCGAGACTGTCGAGCAGCGACAATTTGCTAACATTTCTAGTCCATATTCGATAACGGTTTTACAATTCAACCTTTGAAAAATATGAAATAATTAAGGACAGCAAATGTAAACGGACGCAGGGCCTGCAAGTTAGCATATGACCCTTTAATATATTCAAATATATTTTATACCAATCTTCACGATTCGGTCTGCGCAGAATTCCCTGCTAATCTCAGACACCTTAGAGCTCAACTGATACACTTGAAGGTGATCTCTCTTATAGCGCATTTGGTACCAAAACCAAAAACAGGTAATTCATTAATTTCATTCACCTCCATGCAGGTGACGAAAACCGTCACGAAATGGCCACTGATCGGACGGAACACAACTAGTGTCCACCAGATTCAAAGGCAAAAGCGCGCCTCAAAGAAATCAAATGCCATGAACTGTAAGGGTACGAGTACGATAAGATCAGTGTTAGAGTTAGTTTCACTTAGTGCACTAACATCAGCAAAAAGTTCATACACGTAAACTCTAAATTTCCACGATACAATTACCCTACATGCACAGAAAGTATATAATATATATACTCTACGTAGTAATACGTGACGATATATGTACGCTTTATTACATAGTATACACGTCTTTACATCTTTATGCTTTCATATTTATAAAAAGGTTAAAAAGAGACACTAAAATCTCGCGATATAAATACTAAGAATATAAATAGGCCACCCGAAACTCTCTATAAGTGCCAAGATCTCGCGATATAAACACTAAGAGTATAAATGGGCTATGTAAGCCAGATTAAGAGCCGTAAAATCATATATACATCTTCGGATACTCTTATATTCTATAACGCCACCACGAATTAATATATATAAATTAAATATTCAATTAAAGTTTAATTTAATAGAGTAATAATATAGGATATATATATATAAAAGAAAAGAGAAAAGAGAAAGATAGAAATAAAGAAGAAAAAAAAACGGATAAGATAATAGTGTAACGATGCGGGTTTCCTGGCTCAGGAAGTCGGGTCAACGTCGGGTTCGGTAGGCTATAATGGTCAAGAAGTAAAACAAGAGTCGGGTTCGT
>QYAP01000475.1:0-33480 GCA_003988905.1 Hymenotorrendiella dingleyae
GGTAGGTTGCCATACCTTTTTCAGATTAAAAAGGTAGGTATTTTAAGGTATGGTACCATGGTATTACCATGGTAGAGCATACCTTTTGCCGAACTTTGTGGACCTGCTTGGTGGATCAAAGCAGATGAAAGCGGGAAAGAAAACCCTCAGAGTACATTTAAAATAAAGGATGTATATATTCGGTATCTGGTGCACCAATGCTACAGTATCTGTCAGCTTTGAGGATTCAGCAATTACTGTACTGTAACGTAATTTTCGAAATCTTGCAGAAAACAATTGCTAAGGAAATGTGTTTGTTGTAGTTGATGAGTTTTGGCTTAAAAATCCCAACCTCTTTTGGCATGTTGTGAGAATCGAGGAGTTTTCGAATCTGTTGCTAAGCTGAGAAGTAGTAGCTTGGAAAGACAAATGGAGAGGATTGGCTATTCGTTTGTTGAATAGGCAGAGAAAGCTACCCGATACGAGTATTGGGTTCCTATGTCTTGCTTGGACCTCTGCATGATTTGGTTAAGACAGAGCTCTGCAATGGCCGGAATTCAAACGGCAACTTCCACTGAAACGGGATAACGTGACAATAAGGTCTGAAATGAAGCAAATGTCAAATGATATACTGTAATGAACGGCGTATAATGAAATATGCGGGCTACACAAGGCTTTTGTAGCTATTCTTCTGGAGCAATACTCCTTCTCCACCGAGACATCGTTGGCTTGTTTTGAAAACCACGAAGAAATAATTGCAGAAAAGGAGGATCAAAATAGATAGAAAATGAAAGTAACGCAAATATTCGATAAAAACCGGAGAAGAATACAAAAAAGAAACGTATTTGAATCGACGATGGAAGTAACACATATCCTTATATGCAACTTGCAGCGAGTTGAATCATGACTCAAATTGTTAAGCCCTAGAAATATTCGCGAATGACCTCCCATAGAACAAGGATGAAGCTCTTCTTCTGTGGGAGCTGAATTGGAGGCTTCCCATTCAGGTCATCTTGAAGCCGTCATCTGTTCGTTCGTCCGCCACGTGTCGAGGGCCACAATGATGCCAAGGCAGATTTATGCAGCCCAACGTCCCGCCGCAAGGAATGACGCAGCCCGTCGCTTTTGCGAAAACAACACCGTGAATCTGGGTACATCGTATCCATCGTTCCTCCAACATCGTAGTACATTGTAATACAGCGCTGATAACTGGTCAATGTCACCGTCGGAGCGCAACATGGCCTTCTGCGATAGGACCTGGAAGGCCTTTCCTGTACTAAGTGTAAGTAGTGTCCACCGATGCGGGTGAGTAGAAACGGGAGTGCGGGAGGAGAAACATCTTGCCGAGTAGTCGAGGAACTAGGGCTCATGTGATTGTACGGCGCGTTAGCTCAAAAGTGGGGGGGGGGGGAGGAGAATGAAGCTATTCCCAGCGATTCAGCGAATGAGGGAGCGTTAGAGCCCAAAAGTGGGGCCTTGAGAACGTGTGATTATGGCGGGCAGGCATAAAAATGCTACCACCACCGAAGGTGGTGGTGGTGGTGGTGGTGCCGGCGGTAGTTTGGTTGAATTGGTGAAAGCGGGGTAAGATGAGGTTATTCCTCCTATATACTACATACTGTGTACTGTATACTATTACACTTAGTATAATAGTATAATACTATACTTTTAGACACAGTCGACTTTTTGACCCACTTCGAATCCTTGCAAAAGTCCTGAAGAGGAAATACTTTATTTCAAATAGGTTAGCATCATGCGCCAAAGCGGGGCGAAAATGCGAAGGTGTTTCCCCATCTTATCGGAATACTTATTTTATGCGGCTAGCCGCATAAGCTTTTCTTTTGTTTACAAAGCTTGGACGCCCTAGATATTCACTAGATTCACCGCTGGTTGATTCACTTTGCAGCGCGCTGAATGGTCAACATCTAATATACATCCAATACCCCCCCTCGAGCCCCTCCTAAAGACCCCTGGCAAGGGACGTGTAGACTCTGTAGAGAGACTGAGATTGGTGGACGAGCACCACCACCATCCATACCGAATCCATTTCAAATCCACAACCCTGAAGAAGATCCACTTGGCACTTGATCGAGACCTCGGCCACAGTCTTGTTTGAACGACAGGAAATCCCAAGTTCTCAATTTTCAAATCACGGTCGACAACTTCTCCCTTGATGCGGACCATTCGCTGCTTGGTTTGAAATCGAAATTCGCGTACCTTGTATTATTACTTCGTCCCGCCATGGCCTCTCGAAGACCAACCTCTTCGGACTCGACCTCGACAAGAACCCCTTCCCTTCAAGCCGCACAGCAACATGCGCCTACCACTCCAAGCGGCTTGCGCGAAGCCCATACCTTTTCCTACTCGCCCGAAGAAAGGGTAGACAGAAGCGACTGGGCAGATGGCACTGCCGCGAGCAGCTCGAATCCCTCCCCGCATACCTATCCTACACATCTAGATACCAACCCTGCGGCAGACGATGGTGCGTTGGATGGAGGGGGACACGGGATCAGCAGAGTCGTGGGAGAAACTACTTCGCTATTAAGGAAACCCTTCGAGTTTGTGGCTCATTCGGCGCATGCGGGGCCTTGCGATCATGGTACCTTCAGCCCTCGATTGGAGAGCAGAACGGGCAGCATGAGGAGCGATTCATTCGGGGGAGCGCCTCCGAGGGGTTCGGACGAGTCTGGAGGGAGCAGCAATTTCTTTGGATCTTTTATGAGCGGAATTGGCATTGGAAATGGCCAGGCGGCGGGCAAAAAGAGGATAAGCACCACGAGGTATTTGGCGGAACAGCATGGTGTGAAGAATACAACTACAATGTATGTCCAAAAGTCTACCTCCAGCTTCTTTCTGACTATTGAGCCATTGCTAATACGTTCTACCATGACAGGTACTTGACATATTATATACCATTTTTCGCTTGGATACATCAATACAGATGGGTGCATCTTAAAGGCGATTTGATAGCGGCACTTACAATGGCGTCCTTCTACTTGCCAATGGCTCTTTCGTACGCCTCGAATCTTGCGCACGTACCACCAATCAATGGGCTCTATTCTTTCGTTTTCAACCCTCTTATATATGCCATACTCGGAAGTTGTCCGCAAATGGTGGTAGGCCCCGAGGCTGCTGGTAGTTTGTTAGTGGGAAGTGTAGTCAGGTCAAGCATTGACAACAGTCAAACACCAGAATATGATGATATAATGCATGCCAGGGTTGCTGGTGTAGTAACCGGAATGGCAGGAGCAGTAATCTTCATTGCTGGCTTGACTCGACTGGGCTTTCTAGATAGTGTTCTTAGTAGGCCATTTCTTAGAGGGTTTATTTCTGCCATTGGTTTTGTGATCATGGTGGATCAACTTATCCCTGAACTTGGCCTGGCAGAACTGGCAGAGGCCAGTGGAGGCGTCGCCCACGGTAGCAGTGTAGATAAGATTAGATTCTTGTTTGCCAATGCACACAAAGCATCAGGTATAACTGCTGCCGTTGCAGGGACCAGTTTCCTCATCATTATGGTTTTCAGGTGTGCTTCTTTCTTTTCCTTTCGAGCGAAATTTGCAGCTGACTTCTTACAGAGAGTCGAAAAAGCGCCTCCAACCTCGATACCCCTCAGTTGCTTATATCCCAGACCGGTTTTGCGTCGTTGTGCTTTCTGCGATTCTTTCTTGGCAATTAGACTGGGAAAGTTATGGCCTTGAAATATTGGGCGAAGTCAAGTCTGGAACTGGAAGTGCTTTCCCTTTTCACTGGCCCTTCCAAATTGAACATATGAAGCATGTCCGAGAGGCAATGGGTACATCATTCCTTATTGCCCTTCTAGGCTTCTTCGAGTCCTCGGTTGCTGCCAAGAGTCTAAGTGGTGGAGAAGGAAAAGACGCAATCCAAGGAGTTTCGCTGAGTCCAAACCGAGAGCTGGTTGCACTAGGAGTTGCAAATCTGGTTGGTGGATGTTTTAGTGCTCTTCCTGCCTTTGGTGGCTATGGAAGAAGTAAAGTTAATGCTAGCACTGGAGGCAAAACTCCTATGAGCAGCATTTTCCTAAGCCTCATCACTGTCATATGTGTGCTGTATCTTCTACCGGCCTTTTATTTCCTTCCTGTAAGTCCGAAACACCCTGCATCGCCGTTGACAATCTAACCGTTAGACAGAAAGCCGTTCTCTCCTCGATGATTACAGTTGTTGCCTGGTCCCTCATTGAAGAGGCCCCTCACGATATCGCATTCTTCATCAAAATAAGAGGCTTCTCCGAGCTTGGACTCATGCTAATAATTTTCGCCGCCACGATATTCTATTCACTTACACTGGGCATTGCCATTGGTGTAGGATTATCTCTCCTCTCCGTTATCAAGCATAGTACTCGGCCGAGAATCCAGATTTTGGGAAGGATCCCGGGTACAAATAAGTTTGAGAATGCGGAGGACAACCCGGATAAACTGGAATTCATCGAAGGCTGTTTAATTGTGAAAATCCCGGAGCCTTTGACATTTGCCAACACGGGGGAACTGAAAAACCGACTCAGAAGACTCGAGTTATATGGGACGACAAGTGCCCATCCTGCGCTGCCAAGAGTTCGAGCGCCAGAGCACAACAAGAATGTCATTTTTGATATACACGGTGTAACGGGATTGGATGGCTCCGGTACGCAAGTGCTAGAAGAGATTGTCCGAAGTTATCGAGAACGTGGCGTCAGGGTATTCTTCTCTCGCTGTCCGGCTGAAGGGACCCCAATTTATGAACTCTTCCGCCGGAGTGGCATCATTGAGATGTCTGGTGGCAAGGCTCATTTTGTGGCGGATGTCGGGGAAGCCATTCGTCTCACCGAGGTGGAAGAAACCGATGAGTACGCCTATGGTAATTTGGCTGGTGATGGAAGTGGTCGGTGACACACACCAGCACGTACCTGTGGCGTGATATTTTGAATATTGTTCAGGGTGACGATTTGCACCTCTGTCGGTTGTGTGGCATTCTTGGGAAAAGCGGGGTGATGATGTTTGTTGAGCGTGATTTTCGCATTGCGTTGGCGTTGGGAGGAGACGGTTTTTTGTCTGAAATCACGATAGAACTCGGGCAATCAACCTATGTCCATCTGAAATTCGTTGGAGAGTTGTCTACGATCATGGAGAGAGTACCACCCGGCATCACGACACCAAGGTAAGTGCTAGTGTATTCCCCCCAGCTTAACCGACAAAAGAGAAAAAGCCATCTCCCTGAGCAAAACATCAAGTGACTAGCAGGTGGACAGTTTCGTCCAACTTGTCTAATTAGACCGCGCGGCTCTGCGTCATTTCATCTCACCTTGCGAATTTGTTTCTCTTGGCCTCTCTTTATCATTGAGCGTTTGTGTTGCCAGCTCGAGATTTCCACAGGCTTGGTGGGACCGCACGCACGTGGCAATCGGATTGCCCTGTATAAAGGCATGCTTCTTCATGCCGATGAGAATATAGCCAACGAGGTCTGACTTCATATTTCGGTTGTTTTGTACACTATTTACTTAGCCGTTGGATAACTTGCTTGTTAATCGCCAGCAAGTGCTTCCTTATCACGCAAGGAGCCGGATCTGCGCCTCTCTTGGGCGGTTCTGACTTTTTTGCTCTTCTGTTCTTTGCTGCATTTTCTATATCCGGTCTTTTCTGTTCTGCTTTATAGGCTGGTCGGTTAAGATATTTAGGATGATTTTTGAGACGCAGTTGAAGGCCCATGGCAAACCTGCTTGGGAGCACGTTGTAGAGTTAGGATGGAATGGCATTGTTTAGGAGTGGGGGCCGACGTGTCTGCTATATACATACAGTATTTGCCTGACTGGTCGTTCCTTCCTCTATAGCCTAACAACGTTGAAACAGGAGATAGGGACTAGAACCATTTCTCCCTATGCTCTCCCTATGCGATTGATCCGGGGTCCGGGGTCCCCACAAGTGCGGGGACTCTTTTGTGGGAAATAGATGAGCAGGGCCGATCACGTGAGGTTGCGGTGGTATTGCTTCCGTCCGAGATGCATTTTGGCAGATCATGATACCTTGTTTCCCCTGATCTGCCGTTCATGCATCCTAATTTTTGAGCCTCTTACCATTGGCGATTGTGGGGCAGGCTAAGCATTGGAAACTCACCACTCACTTGTGCAATCCGTTTATATGGCTTTCAATCTGGCTGAGCAAGTCGTCCACTTTGCATTAGATGGCCATGCTCCGTGCTGATTTTCGACCTTGAAACTTCATCGCTGCGTCCTAGTGATGGAATGATGGACGTGGGGAGTTTGAGGGGTGAACCGCTTTCAATTCGTAGAGGTCTTGCGAAATGTTGATCAGAAGATGGGAAGGAAGTATCCAAGTTTCTATTTGCCACAGAAACCGTGAATATGTACGCTTTCTTTGCCATTATTCCCGACTGACTGTTGTACTTTTACTATCTATCCATGGCAAGCTACAATTCCTGTATGAAAAAGATACTATATACCTCCTCCGTTCTACTTTTCAATTGGTTCTTTCTTTATCTGTTATCTTGCGCAAATACAGTAGTACGCGGGGGACACTATATCTCTTGTCAGAACATTCGGCCTAATACAAGGATCCATGTTTTCGAGATTTCCTGATTTATCCCTGAAATTAACGAGTTCGGGTGCTACAATCGTGAACGAGATTCTTCCGGTGAGCTCTTTCTTCCCTTTCGGCCTTTTACGATGGGATGGGGGAGGTGAGACAGGGGTAGCAATTCGCGATATATAAACCTTTGAAAAGGCCCGCTGCGAAGGGAGTATCGATCAATATCGCCCCTCAAGGAACCCAGCTTCACTTCGCAACCATGAAGGCTTCTTTCATTGTGGCTCTTCTCGCCGTCGGGTAAGTATACGCCATCATCACAACACAAGACCAACTAACACTTGCAGTGGCCTCGCCGCCCCAGTCGCCAAACCACAAGACCCCGACTTCAGCTTCACGCCCTTCCCCAAGCCCACCTTCACCGAGAGCTTTACACCCTTCCCTAAACCGACTTTCACTGGGAGTTTTACGCCCTTCCCCAAACCGACCTTCACCCCCAAGCCCTTCACGCCCTTCCCCAAACCGTCTTTCACACCTAAGCCTTTCACCCCCAAGCCCTTCCCCACCTTCACCCACTCCAAAGAGCCCAAACCCCCAAAGCCAACGGGGTGGACCGAAAAACGGGCTCGCGCTCCCCAAGAAGCCAACGCTCCCACCTTCTCCTTCACGCCCTTCCCCAAGCCAACATTCACCGGCTCCTTCACCCCCAAACCCTTCACGCCCTTCCCCAAGCCAACGTTCACCGAGAGCTTCACGCCCTTCCCTAAACCGACTTTCACTTTCAGCTCTGTGCCGTTCCCAGGAAGTTTTACACCATTCCCGAAACCAACTTTCACTTTCAGTTCTGTGCCGTTCCCTGGTAGTTTCACGGGGTTCCCTGCTCCGCCAACTGGTACCTTTACGGGTTTCCCCGAGCCAACAAGCCTTAGTGCATGATGGAATGTAGGAGTGGTTGACGAGACGAGGGTTTTCTTTGTATATCTTCTTGGCGATGGACGACGTATTTTTGGAGCGAGCGAAAGATGATGGGACGGGGAGAAAGGTTTGGTGGAATTTGATGTTTAGAGATTGGAATGTTAGTTCTAGTATATATTTGTATAGCCCATTGCTTGCCGTCCTAATATCCGTGACTTAACTGCTTTTCTCCGAGGAAGTTAGGAGTGTTAAGGGGAGAGGGAACTATCCTCTTGTTTATAGATATGATCAGGCCGAAAAATGGGAGAAGGCTCCTTACAGGGTAAGCTAGATGTATAAGAGGCGCATCTTGCGAATTCGACTATTGAGAGTAAACTCGCTAACGCGACCCTTATTCTCAAGTCATAGTCCTGCGTCACCACCTACCTAGGTAGGTAGGCTGGCTAAACAAGAAACCACCTGGCGCATCTACAAAAAGCCTTCGACCAAGGCCAACAGCATCATCGCAGACAGCAATAAAAAGCCAGTAAACATAAGTAGTAGTATTATTACGACGATATCCGTTCTTTATCCCTCAACTAGAGCCGAAAAAAAATCCAATTTCCTACCTAAGACGCCAAAACATGAGTTTTCCCGGCCTCCAGCTTAGCCCTCAACTATTGCTACAATCCAACCCCTCAAATGCACAAATTTAGTACTCCTTCAATGCAAGTGCCGTAATTCCCAGTTCATTCCTACAGCTCTCCTGAAAGTAAAGCCTCGGTAGCTACATTCAGACAGGTTAGCAAACATATATCAATATTTAGAGACAAGAGTAAAACATACCAGAGTTAATGTAAGCTCTCCTAGCATCAAGTTGTACACCAAACCTTCTTTCTAATTCAATCTTGATGCTCTTCTTCGTGACGGTCATCAGATCAGCAGTCTTGAGAATCTCTCTGATCTCGGCAAGAATTGCATCGTCGCTGGGGAGTCCGGCAAGATTTGCTAGCTCAAGATCTTGCTGTCCACCATAGTGACTACCGCCATAAATACTTCGTTGGTCGGCTGCCATCAAACCACCTGTATCGGAATGTGCCATCGACATCCGAGATTGGGAAAGATGGGCGTTCCTGGTATCGTATGGGTAATTATAGCCTCCCATTTGTGATGCAGGGAAGGCATATTCTGATACAGCAGGGTGCTTGGTACCATAAGAGAACCCAGAAACCTCGGATCGATCATCTCGGGTAGTGTTTGCTTCCCAGAGCTCGGCTTGATACTCTTCCCACTTTTTGTGTGGAATGGAGGCTGGGTCGAACTTGCCCTCGTCTGTAATGACAATTTGCTTTCCCTTTTCTCCGGTGACGACACGAGTGTTACCCCACGAGAAATCGTCCATATGCCAGAAACTGTACAGTGGAAGTGCGAAAGAGAAGACTGGAATGGCGAGAATATACAATATCATCCAGCCGATCATTTCCCACTTTCGGCGCATGATGAAGATGATAGCCTGTAGACCATAAATGGCACCCAGCATAACGAATGCCGTGACCGGGATGACGCTGGTGTTGCTGGCCACCTTGTAAATCAAATAGCCAATGTAAGCTACGGTAACAGGTTGAACCAATGTGGAGAGCAGATCGATGAAAACGATAAAGCGCATACTGAAGCAACAGAAGCCGCAAAGTTGTGACAAGGGAATAAGTTCCATGAGATTATGGACTGTTGAATTGATCCAACGACGGCGTTGTGACAGGAAGATAGTCCAACTATCCGGTGCAATGGTCCATGCGTGGGCACTGAATAGATATTTGGTCTTATACTTGGGATGATTCTTGAGAAGAAGCGTAGTCAGATATCGATCCTCGCCCAAGTGAAGCAGATTCTTCATATGGAGTGTGTCGACACGGATGTTGGAATAAGACTCAACCACATCACTGCTGACGAAGAGAGGTTTCCCGGACTCCGCAGCTCGAACGCGGTACATGGTGAAACAACCAGGTAAACAGGTGACACTACCAAACAAACTTTCGAAAGCCTTTGAAAGATTATGAGAGATATAGTATTCGTAGACCTGGATCATAGTAACGTACGACGATTTGGCGTTGGAAAGAGCCGTCTCTCCACAAGCTCCGATGAGCCTGGTATCGTCCAAGAAGGCAGAGACAAAACGGGACGCTGAATCGGGTGCAACGACTGTATCTGCATCGATTTGTAACATGAATTCGTAAAAGGTTGGGTTGACACCAATAATGTTTCGAATCTGGTGGTACATCTCCAACTCAAGAGGACTCATGGCGGCGTTGTAGTGGACTCGGTTGAGAAATCTCATCATAACCATTTGAGAATCACGCTTTCCTCTGTTACCTGGACGTGAGACTTCGGAGGGCTTTCCAATCTTGACAACAACCATGAAAGGAACAATGTGACCCTGCACTTCGTAAAGACCCGAGTAAACCTTACCCATATTGTGTTGCTTCATTCCTTCACCTAAAGATTCAAAGCTCAAAGGTTCGGGATCGACTGTTTCGGAAACACCAAGAATATCGAGCACAATACGAGGAGTCGGCCTATCGTTTCCTTGACCAATAATCATACCGTCACAAATAACGACAATGAGTTTGCGTTTGTCGTCGTACTTCATTCTGGCAACGGAATCCAAGGCACGTCTAACGGAATCCTCGTCTTCGGTATAAACAGGAATTTGGCAGATGACGAATTTATCCAGATTCTCGGGGACATTCTTGGTGCCAAATTGAAGGGCGGCCAAAAATTTAAATCCAATGACACTGCAAAGGAGGATGGAAATAGCAAGGATGAGATATTCCGCAAACTGACATTTGACCGAGTTTCTGGTATCGACGTTGCCCACGTAGAAGAGGTTATCGAGACATAGCTGCATATTGTTGCGCAGATCGTCGGTTATGTCCAAAGCCTGCCAGTATTTGGTCACGTCTTGACCTGCTCTAATTGTGAACAATTGCACAACTGAGTCATCCATGAAGTTGGTATTGACTCCCGTAGGAACATTGCCGGACGAGTCAGCTACAACTCTACGACCACCAACGTTGTATTTGGTGAAATCATAGACTCGACCATTGAGGATAGCAATCGATTCGGATTTCTTGCTGAGCGTCTTCACATATTGGGCTGTATAACCAATGTTACCCTTCTTGTAATTGGCCTTCATCATGACCATCTGCTCATAGAACCAATCTTTTCGGTAGTCTACATTGAAAGCCCGGAAATCATGGTACTTCCAATTGTAATCGGTAGTACTAATAACTGATGCAGAGCCGGTAGTGTTCGTGGTTGTGTAATCAAGAGTAACAAGAGGGTCGATTGAGCCATCAACGCCTGAGCAAAGAGCTGAAACTTGCACAGGGAACAGTGATGTAGCATCTAGACCAGCGTAGGCCAAGATAGACTTTGATGGAATGACCTCAGTATTTGGGTAATGGTGAGGTTGGAAAGCAGCCAGATCAAAAACAATGCCACGGATTGCGACGTATGAGCTTTTCCCATTTTTGCCGTTATATGAAGATAATTCGGAGGCGCTGTAAACGTTTTGTGTTGGACAGATGAGGAGCGGGAAAATGACAATGAAGAAAGCCGCCCCGAGACAGGCTTGCCAGATCATCATATTGATGGCAAACTTCTCTCTCCATGCCTGTCGAACGTCCTTTCGTGGCATTCTACCTATAAGTCGAATTGCAAAGTCAGGCACCCACCAGGTCATAAACCAGACCATGGCCACCCATCTCTTTCGGCTGGCGCTGACTTTGACTTCTTCAACTTCGACCATGGTTTTTTCATTGCCCTTTTCGGCCATCTGTTCTCTGGTGTCAAGGTTTCGGAACATATCTCCTTGTCCCAGAGCAGAGGCACCAGCTTCGGACCTTGAGTCGACGTCAGGGCTTCCAAAATAACCGGATTTCTTGTCTGCGCCATAGATATAAGCACCAGGGGATGGAGAAAGGCCCGCGGGCGAAGCTAGAAGCCGGTCTTTTGATCCACCATATTCACCGCTTGTGTTAAGCATTCCATCTCCATCATTAGAAGCGGCAGGATAACGTCCGGCTGTGAATCCCCTTTCACTTAGTTTGGCAATTTCAGCCCAGCATCTTTCACTCAAAAATACTCCTGTATTTCCGATCCTGGCCTCATTACCAGGCCATTTCTTTTCGTCAACAACCATTTCAGCCTTCTCGCGCTCACTGCCAATCAAAACTGTGTCGGTATCGGCAAGGCCCAAAAACTCTCCAAAGGGCAGGAAGATACTGAAATCAGCAGTGCGTAGTCGTTGACTTATCTCCGCAATGCCAAAAGTTTGGAGTTGAGTTCGGACGCATTTGCTGTCGAATTGGTTGGCAATTCGGCGGTCATTGGGCTTCAAACAGAAAACAAAGTACGGATTGGTGTTTGGCGCTTGAAGTGACTTGGTGACATTATCAAGGGAGGAGAGAAATTGACCCGCAGCTCCTTGATCGAAATTGCGAATTCGCCGTCCATTAGAATCTGGTTCGACGACCTCGCTGACGTCCTCGGCGGAATCACCAAAAGGTTGTTTTTCCTGGCCACCAAATCTAGCTGGCCGTTCTCCCTTCCTGCGCATCACGCTGGGCTTTCTTAGTGGCTTTGAGCTAACTTGGGCTTGCATGATTGTGGTTTTTTCTTGTGGGTGTACTGTGGTTTGCAAGGCTTCCTGGCCAAATAGCTGGCTGACAAAGTTGCTCTTGGTAGACGAAATCAAGTTCATCAGGTCGCCGGAAATGACTTCTCCGTTTTCTTCAACCAGGCCGGCAACAAGGTAATCCACCTCACCAGCAAAGTGCTTTACAGCAAATGAAGCAGAGGTGTTATGTGTGACAAAGTTGCTTCCAGGTAACTTGGCCATTGGACTTCCAACAGCTATAGCTGGGTTCTTTCCTTCGAATCGCTTTCGAAGACTGTCCAGTAATTGCATGTCGGAGCGGTTGCGCTTTGTCTGATCGTCGAGAATGCTAAGCAAACCATTGCCGTGCTTAAGGAGGCCCTTGACGGCGTCGGAGTTGTCGAAATAGCTTGTCGCTGCTACGCTGATCTCCTCGCTTTCAAGCATTTCTGCTCTGCTTTCAAAGAAACTCTGTAGCGTAAAGTTATACAAGGCCTCTGTAGCAGCATTGTTTAACAGCTGATCAAGTGTAGAATCCGTTGAGCGTTGCTGAGAAAATCCGGGGAAGTCAATAATGGAGATGGTGTTAGCAACACTCTCTTCTGGCGCACAAATCCTCTGGTTGATGCTTTCGATCACATAGGCCACAAGGAGCGAGTAAAGAGTCCGAGCAAGCTCGTCTGCATTGGCCCTGGCCCCTCTAGGATCAAGCATAACCGTAACTCGTTCCCGCTGGAGTATTTTTGTTTTATACCCCAGGGTCGATTGCAGATCCTGAGCGGCTACCCCAAGGAAAGCAGCAACTATACCCAAAACGTCCTTGTTCTTGACACCGGTAATGGTTTCTGCTCCCTCGTGTGAAAATCCGCCACTGTCATCTCCTGTGACTGTAGTATCGGCAGTGGTTTCAAAATCAAGTTGACCAATATGAAGAATACTAGCCATGACCTGACAGATTTCGGCGATTTCACTGCGAGGGAATTCTAGCTTTCTCAAGGCTGTCTTGAACAGTTGGAATCCTTCAGCATCGTTGATGCCAACTTTCATTTGAGTTGGGTGGCCCAGGTATCTCCATCTCTTCTGCGTAACAGTGCCCGAGTTTCGGGCATTAGTTCCTGGTAATGCAGAAGTAACACTCCCCATAGAATCAAGACCAAGATGTGACTTTTCCGCCGCACTCGTTCCAGCAAGAAGATAGTATAAGACATGGAAGTTACGCTCGCCAGTTGGCACAGCTGCCACACGACTCCTTTCTAATCTGTGATCCAGGAGCTTTCCACCAATAAGAGTTGGGTTAACCGTTGCGGAAGTCTCATATTGCAATTCGAAAAAGAGACCAGATTTGGAGGCTGTGGGTGTTGTTGCAGTCTTGGTTGTGGTCAAAGTATCGAAAACGTACCCGGCTAGGGACAACTTGGTGGATAGGGGGGTCGAAGATTTGCCCAGGAGTGCTGAAAGCAAATGGGATCGAACTGTGGTTTTTCCTGACCCGGATTCTCCCCTAAATAGCATTAGTTACCCCAATTAGAAGCTTGAATAGATATAAACTGACAAAAACACCACAGCTTGGTTCTCGGAACGTGTGCCGAGTCTTGTGAAAGCCTTGTCTGCCAGCTCTTCTGCTCCTCCAGCCGCAGAACCCTCCTTTCCTCCATCTGGGCCTTTGGTAGAAGAGGCATATGTATTAAGCGATATTAAAGCATGAGATGAAAGTTGTGCAGTGGGCAAAGAAACGTGAAATCGGCTGGCAAGATGCGCGGTGAGCTGCGTGTCGGACTGTAAATGTGTAGGCAGAGATGGAAGGGACGGTTGCGAGTGGGCCCCTCCGCCTTGTGTATTCGAGGCCATGTTGACGATATCGGGTCGAAACCCTTAAATCGAATGGTTGCGTCCTATCTTTCGCAGGTAGATTGAATTGTCTCGAAGGCAAAGACGGTTGTCAATGAGGCGTTCTGCCGTGAAAAGATTCTGTGCTGGTATGATTGAGGAACTCCAAGGTGTCGGACGAGGAGAAGGGGTCAGCAAGAATGGAAGAATGGAAGTTCGCCGGAAGTTAGATGTAAATTCGTCGAAAGGAAAATAGCGAATGTATTTGGGAAATGCAAGAGCGAATGTCGGGATCGTCGAATTCACGCGGTTCAGACCCTCACAGCGAAAGATGAAGGAACAATGTTGAGATGAGAAGATCTGATGGTTCGTCTCGGAGCAGCGTGTTTTTGGCAGACAGGGGTTGTGTTGCTTGTTGCTTGGTGATTATGGACAAGGTGCGCGTAAAGGTGCCCGTACTTAGCTGCGGTATAGGTTCGTGGGCTAAATATAGGTCACTCGGACGCGCCTCGACAAACTTGTTTAAACAGCGCCCCGAGGACCAAGGCGAGGTCCGCACGTGAACTCCCGAGCCTCCGCTTCCTCTCTCCAAGCCTACTACCTCGATGAAACGACTGGTAAGACTTTCGTACAAAGTCGAGGCCAAAGTGGCGGTATTCACCAAGAGACTCTTTAGCACAGCCCAGACGATTCACTTGAGAAGAGAATTCCAGTTGTATGTGCCTTATACATGGGGTTCGGACAGCTCTTCTATCAGCTTCCCAAAAAAAAGACTGATGCATAAGTCTTGGACTATTTGATGAAGTCATAGTGGATGTACTCGGCAGTGCTGCTTTTTGCTCTAGTAAACTCCGTACTCTCCTGCTCATCCTCCACACCAAGTCCTGTTCTTCTCGGGCCAGTCAACAGTCGCTGACAAAGTCCAAAAGGGTCAATTATTCGAACTCTTGCGCCAATCAAGTTGGGAAGCGAGCAAAGGTGGTGAACCTCCTCCCCAAGCCCATCCTTGGATCTCCCTTTTGGCCTCATTATGCCAGACCATTTCAGAGAATAGAGATCAAAATGACAGAGGTCTCGTTTACGGGAGAAGCTCGCTCACGACTCTCCTATTAACCTCAATTCTCTGTAATGATCTGGCACAATGAGGCCAAAAATGGGAGAGAAACCAATTGATACGTACTTGAGATGCCAGGTTCTCACCCCTTTTTTCGTCCCTCGTATTGCTCAGTGCTCACCAGCCAGCTAACACGAACATTGCTTAGGAGACGTCCCCGAATGGTCCCACATCAGCAGTGCGATCCAGTCTCCTTTTGACCATAACCTTGTGTTTGTTTTCATCCTGCGGGACTTCGTCAAGAGAAAACTTGCTGTGCTGCCGTATGTTGTGAAAGTTGCGACCTACTGGATCGAGCACGATTCCAAGTTCTCGCATGTAGAGTACAGCTGCCTATGAAAGTTGCAGGACCCGCATCAATCTGTTTGAGAATAATAATGTCCTGATTAATAGCACCTCATATCATTTTAACATTCGCAATGCGTGACTGCTCAAGCAGCCCGCTGTAGCACAACTGAATTCTTCGTGATACTCTTCTCTTGTACACAAACCTTTGTTTTCCCCAACAATTGACCAATTCTTGGTGCAAATCATGGCGCTGTGGACCGCCAACGCGGGGTTAGAGAGTACCGTTGATCGGAAGCCCCCCCCTTTAACACACAAAGATTGATAAATTATCCGAGGATTTCCAATGTGACAATGCCATACAGCCATAGCCGTCCAATCTCGTGAAAATCATCCGTCAAATACTCCGCATTACTACTCGGCATTTTGCTAACTCAACGTCTTTTACAATGCTTCATAGCCTCGATTGCGTGTTGACATTATGTAACATAGGCTCTGCTTGACGGTTTGCTTTTTGAGTTTTTCTCGTGCGTTGTTAGTGAGCGGGTGGCGGGTTTCTGTACGGAAGTACTGCACCTTGAGCCTCTTCCCTTTGCAGAAGCGTGTGATGGTGGCAAGGCATCGTGTCCAAAAATACATGGACCTTGACGCCGCTTCGAGGGGTAGAAGAACGACCGAGTTTTCTCATTGGCTTCTCGTGCCCAAGACTTCGAGGGGCTCAGCAATGATGGGGGGCGATGATCTGGGCAGGTAAAAGCAGCCGGGTGGTCGGGCTCGTATTAGTGGGCGCGGCATCCCGACTGTTTTGCATCCGCTTGCACCCTGATGTAGAGAAAAAATCCAATCAGGGGTTGTTGACTGCGTTGTTGGTCTCCGTACAGCCACCTCTCGGACAAATCAACACGGTCCTCATTCACGTCCAACACGCACTTTGCCAACCCTTCTGTCATCCGATCTTGACCTTATTCTCTACCAATTTTTGGTATTCACCGTCCTATCTTTCGCCTCACTCGTTTTGGCGCTTTTCTGGACTTTCTTAATCCATTGTAATACATCCCCTCGTTTTGCCCCGTTCACCTTACCTAGCATCTCTATTGCCCAGCGACCGACCCCCCTGGGACATCTAGCAAACCTTCTCGAATACTCCGCACCTCCGTCTTTCTGCGTACATCACGAACCACATTCGCTGTAACGATATTTCCTTAGCTGGCAACATACGAATACAGATTGGAAAGGGCTTGGTGAAGCCTTCTGTGCATTGATATCAGGCTCGAAAGCCGGCCGACGGCCAGAGGCCCATCTCTCAACATGGCGAATCGAATGTCGACCTACTCCATTGCGTCCTCCGCACCTGGAAATCGAAATCCCAATTCTGCTGCTCAGCAATCCACACAGGTTTCTACTACGACTCTTCTCAATGCCGTTCATACCATCTATACATCCGGCCAACCTTACAGACTCGATGCCAGTACCAGTCTGGTTGTCAACACTTGGCTCACAGCTTCACAACCTGACCACGAAGGACGAATCGGTGGAACAATCGATGCTGCACTATCTGCTCGAGCTTGGGAACACGCGAGACGCCGTGCAGAGGATGGTTGCATTGTCTTAGGGTATGCCAGAGCTTCTTTCCCTGGATGGCTTTTCTGACCTTCATTTTAGTTCTCTACACCCGTCAACACCCTCCATCCTAGTCCCATTTCTGGGAACCCTCCCTCTATCAATCCCCTCGTCTCTATATACGGCACTCTCTGCCCTGCGTCCCTTTATCAATTCCACATCACCACAAAATCCGGCCGCCCCTCGACATTCTGCACTTGGTGTGACTTTAACCCTAACCCTCGCTGGAAATCTTACAGCAGCGAGCATAGCATTGTCAGAAGGAGGCATTGATACTGTTAAGGGATTAATCAACATTCCTGCTGAAGCCGGCTACCGGGCATTCGACGTTTTCTACTATCTGTTGACCTCAGCTTCCACCCCGGCAGAGAGGGAATTCCTCGGCCTGAAACATGCCTCGAATTATACTCTACTTGCGAAGTCTGGGACCTACGATCCCCCATCATATCTTCCTACCGCCGATGATGCGGCTGCTGCTGATGACTTCCGAGCTGCTCTCAAGGAGATTGGTATCAAAGGTGCAGCCCATCGAAATTTGATATCGATTTTGGCCGGATTACTGAAACTTGGAGATACTCTCAGTTTTAATCTAGATGAAGATGCTTTGGAAGAGGTCTGCGAAGATGTAGGAGGCCTTCTCGGCCTTGAACCAGACGTTCTCATCAGGCAATGCACGACTTCGGATCGCGAGACTCTGATCGGTGGTCTATACGAGGCTCTAGTAGATTGGGTCATTCTCAAGGCCAACGAGTCAATCAGCGCCGAAATGCAAAGGATTAGGGATGGTGACTACTCGAGTGACGGTGGACCAGGAGCTCGCACTCCTAATACCGAAGAGGACAATGGTGATACTGTCTGTATCACTGTTTTGGAAATCCCAGATGCTACACTTGGGAAAGCGGCTGCTATGCGTGGCGTCTTTGACGACACTCAAGGTATAAATTCCGAGATGAAGGAGGATGGCGTAGATGTCGTGGCTGCGGGCTCCTCTGTTTTGCGGGAAATGCAAAATGCTGTGGCTGAGGTTGGCCCTCATCTGGGCATCATGACTGGGCCAGCTGGGCGAGATCGTGAGCGTGAATTGGAGAGACGTGAACTCGTCCTCGAGAAGGTCGGCAGGGAGGGCGAAGAGGATGGTTTCTTAAAGAAGATTCTCTTCCCAGTCGAAGGCCAAGGTATAAGTTTGGGTCGTGAAGGACGCCTCGACCTAGCATCCGTGCTAGGAAGCAGCCGCGTCTGGTATCATTTAGCGTTGCATCCTACAGATGAATCGCCTGCCAGCTTAGCTTCTCTGCCCTCTACCACCTCTGCCTGGTCGGCAGGAACAATCTCGCGACAATTGCGTGCCTGGAGGCTTCCGGAATGGGCCAATCGCCGGAATAAGAACCTTGACTTCACAGCCGATTTCGACCTAGATGAGTTTTGCCAAAGATACGCTGCTTTAGGCTGCAAAGATGGTCGAGATGGAATAGAGAGCTGGGTTATGGAACGCGGCTGGAGCAATGGGGAAGTTGTGGTCGGTACCGAGCGTATATGGATGCGGGAAGGTGCTTGGTGGGAGGCTGAAGGGATGCTTGACTTGAAGCCTGCTGATACTGGAGTCTTCAACGGAGGAATGACTTCAACTCCTCAGTTGATGGATACAGGATACTCGGCTGGTAACAATGGCAGCGGATTCTTCCCTCCCATGAACGAAATGACACCTCATGGATCCAGAGAGGGTCTCCTTCAACAACGTCAAAGTTCGGCGACTCTGGGTCAGACACTAGGTGCTCGCTCGATAGCACCATCTAGAAACATCAGTGGCGGAGACTACGGTCTTGGACTCAAGGGAGACGACATGAAAGGCCAAGTCTACTACACCAACGAACATGGCGAACTGATCAACAACATAGATCCTGAGTTGGCTGAACCGAAGAGCATCACAACCAGCGAAATTGATACCAGTCGCCGTATTTGGATCGCCCTCGTATGGGCTCTTACTTTCTGGATTCCGTCCTTCGCTCTTCGCTTCATTGGCCGCATGAAGCGTCCGGATGTACGCATGGCCTGGCGAGAGAAGCTTGTTCTAGTCTTTGGTATATTCCTATGCAACGCCCTGATTGTCTTTTGGATTGTCGAATTCGGCAACCTTTTGTGTCCCAACAAGGACAAGGTTTGGAACGCAAAAGAACTCGCGACACATCAAGGCGACAACGATTTCTGGGTCAGTATCTACGGAAGCGTCTATGATATTTCCAAGTTCTGGAAGATCGACCACAGTGATACTGTCATCTCAACCACTACTACCAACATGCAACCGTTTGCTGGCCTCAATCTTGACACTTACTTTTTCCCTCCTCTCACAATCGTCTGCCCTGGTCTCGTGACAGACGACACAATTCTTCTGTCTGCCAATACCACTCAAGAATACCCCGAGGCAGAACATATCGTTGGGTCAACTCAGCCATACACGGATAGTGCCCTGTATGACATCAACTGGTGGGCGCAAACCTTTCTCCCTGCCATCAAGGAATACTACCACGGAGATTTAGTCGCTACGACTAGTTCAGTCAAAAGTGATGGGCAGAACAACGCACATATGTGGTTTATTCTCAACGGGAAGATTTACGATTTGACGAATTACTACTATACAGTAACTCTCAAGGACGGTTATGATGGCTATGACTTCCTCGATGCTACTGTATCCAAACTAATCAAGAGTAATCCTGGCTATGATATTACGGATGACTGGAATTCGATGGTCGAGAAGGCAAACAGTACTCAGAAAGACGTAATTTCCAACAACCTTAACTGTCTCAACAATGCCTTCTACGCTGGTATCCCGGATTTCCGTGACACAGCAAAGTGCCAAGTCAACAACTATATCCTGCTGGCATTCACCATCGTTCTATGTGCCGTTATTCTGGTCAAGTTTTTAGCAGCTTTGCAGTTTGGTTCCAAGCGTCGCCCACAACCCCAGGATAAATTTGTTATTTGTCAAGTCCCTGCATACACCGAAGGCGAAGATTCACTCCGAAAAGCTCTCGACTCTCTGACAGCTCTACAATATGACAACAAGCGCAAATTGATTTGTGTTATCTGTGACGGAATGATTGTCGGAGGGGGTAACGACAGACCCACACCGAAAATCGTCTTGGACATTCTTGGAGTCGACCCCAAAATCGACCCTCCTGCCCTTCCCTTCAAGTCAGTCGGCGAGAGCAACGAGCAGCTCAATTACGGAAAAGTCTACTCTGGTCTCTATGAGTACGAGGGAAATGTCGTCCCATATATTGTCGTCGTCAAAGTTGGTAAAGAATCTGAACAATCAAAGGCCAAGCCTGGTAACAGAGGAAAGCGAGATTCTCAGATTCTCCTCATGAGCTTCCTAAACCGAGTCCACCACCGTAGTCCTATGTCGCCCCTGGAGCTCGAAATGTTCCACCAAATCAACAATATCATTGGCGTCGACCCTGAACTCTACGAGTATCTCTTGATGATTGATGCAGATACTAGTGTTCGAGAAGATTCTCTCAATAGACTTGTGGCCGCCTGTGCAAATAATGCCAAGATTGCTGGTATCTGCGGAGAAACTAGTCTCGAGAATGAAGAGCGCTCTTGGTGGACTATGATTCAGGTTTATGAATACTTTATTTCCCATCATCTTGCAAAAGCATTCGAATCGCTCTTTGGCAGTGTTACCTGTTTACCCGGATGGTATAATTATCCTCCCAAATTTGTCGATTTTTTCTAACCGTTGACAGTTTCACTATGTATCGTCTTCGAACAGCTGACAAGGGCAAGCCTCTCATTATCTCTGACGCCGTTGTTCACGAATACTCTGATTGTCGTGTGGACACCCTACACAAGAAGAATCTGCTATCACTTGGAGAAGATCGATACTTGACCACTTTAATGACCAAAAACTTTCCATCCATGGCGTTCAAATTCTTGCCCGATGCATATGCTAGCACCGCTGCACCCGAAACCTGGAGCGTTTTGCTATCCCAGAGAAGAAGATGGATTAACTCCACTATTCACAATTTGGCCGAATTGATGTGGCTTAAGGATATGTGCGGTTTCTGCTGTTTCAGTATGAGATTCGTCGTTATGATTGACTTGACTGGTACCATCATTTTGCCTGCTACTACCGTTTATCTCGGATACCTTATCTACAAAGTTGCCAGGAACGAGGGTCAATTCCCTTTGATCTCGATTGTCATGATTGCAGCTGTGTACGGCCTCCAGGCGCTGATCTTTATCCTCAAACGACAATGGCAACATATTGGATGGATGATCATATACATTATGGCGTTCCCTGTCTATTCATTTATCCTACCTATCTACTCCTTCTGGAACCAAGACAATTTCTCTTGGGGTAATACACGTATCGTCATAGGAGAGAAAGACGGCAAGCAGGTGGTAGCCGTGGATGACGACGGATTTGATCCTCGAAGCATTCCACTTCAGCGATGGGATGATTATGCTCTCGCTAACAACTTGCCTGGTCGTCGTGGGGCCACCGTGGAGAAGGCTTATGACAACTACGAAGATCAGTACGAGATGGATGACATGAAGTCCATGTACTCTTCTGTCAAACCAGCCTCAACCATTCTTACTGGCTTCCCCGGTCGCAGTGGACAATACATGCCACCAGCATCACCTGGTTACAATGCTGGGCTTCGCCAATCCGTCTACTCTGTGGCGCCTTACACTGATCATACACGCCAGCAATCGATGATGTCTCTCGGTCATGGACTGAATGACCGTTCTGCTTCTCCATACCAAGACTATCCACAAGGCCATGCTCAACGCCCAAGCATGGGAATGATGGCTTCGTCCGAAAACCTCGGCAGAATGGGCTCTCCATCGCCGGGACCAATGAACCCTGCCCGCAGCACAATAGGTCTCAACAACGGGAGATCGCACACGCCCCTTGGGTTCCAAGAGGGAAGATCTACTAGCCAGTTTGACTTTCAACGTGGAAACGCCGGGCCTGATGACATGCAGATTGTAGAGGCCATTCAATCCTGTCTGAGAGAGGTGGACTTGGATACCGTGACCAAGAAACAGGTTCGCGCTCTAGTAGAACAGAGATTGCAGACTGAGTTGGTTGCGGATCGAAGGGTCTTCTTGGATAGAATGATCGACACGGAACTTGCCAATATGTAAAAGGGCGAAGAGAATGTGTCCTATTTTCTTTCTCGGGAATCTCAAAAGAAATTTCAGTTTGTTATCTGTGTGGTGTATATCAAAATAGCATTTGTGTCTCTGATTGGATGAGATGGGCGGAGCATGGTATTCTCGGTTGGGATTTGGGCTGGCGTTTTGAAGGGGTGCAATTGATACTTTTTTTTGTGTGTGTGTTGAAATTGGGGGTTTGACTTTTAATGGTTGAGGAGAGAAAGGGGAAGGGAGATGAGAATTGGTGATGGAGAGAGGGAGGGATGTGGTGGTGGGGTGGAAGGAGAAAGGTAATAGGTGCTTATGTAGGACAGTACAATACAATCTTTTAGATGTTTATTATTTTGGGTTCTTTTGATGTATTTGGTGAAATGTGAGAGATACTCGGGTAAGGGCTTTTTCTTCATTTGTTCTTTTGTTGATATGTCGTCTGATGGTCCTTCGAAGTGTATCGTGTTCTCTGAGAAGATTGGGGAGATGGGAAGGGAAGTTGGATGGAGATTAGATGACATATTATCATGCCCATTCCCATCCCCATCCTAAGCACCTGTTCATTAGCTTCTGCGACTTTAATTACGAGCTAAGTCTTATATGCTTTCCAACTCTCGACGTGGATGATAGAATTTGTTGCTTTCTTGAATTGAGGTTAATATTCATTCGTTCTTAGGTTACTGTCTTTGGGGAGATGGTTGCCTGGGGCTTTTTCTTTTGTCTTATTGTACTTGGATTTGAGAGTGGGTTTCCTATAGTAAATCAACTTGGGGATAATGAGATATAGGAAAATGATGGATATGATATGGTGGGTTCGATGGTATTGCGTAATGGAGTTCTTTCTTATTAAGGGTAAGGTTTAAAGAGTATTAATAGTATACTTCTTTTGGGAAGGGAAGTGGTATTTTAGTAGGGAAAGATATATTGGGTTTAATTCGTTACCACGTTTTCTTTCGGCAGTTTTTGAGAATTGGGGGGGATAGAAGGTTAAGTGGTTAATTTGATAATGGTTGTGGAGTGATATGAGGTGGTGGAAGAGGTGGAAAGTAGGAAAGATAGGTACTTGAGGGAAGAAGTGTTGCGATTGTAGTGTAGTAAGTGGCTTTGATCTTGTGCTTAAATACTATCCTAAAGAAACCCATGAAATTCAACACACCCACCCACCTACGTACGTATATCCATTCCCCAACATCCCCCAACACTTCTCTACAACCACAACCGCCCCCAAAAGAAACCAAAAAGAAACGCTAAGCCTCCCCCTTAAACACCAAACACCACACCATTACATCACAGTTTTCCCTTTCCAACAATACAATAGCAATACTTTACCCGACTTGAAATTTGCGTATAATAAAAAGGGTTCAAATGAAATAGAATATGAACAAGTGAAAAAAAGCTTGTACTATAGAGAAGAAATAAAAGTGCGAGAGCAAATTCCCGGGTGATGGATTGTTAAGCCTATGGAGAGTTATAGAAAAGAAAGGAAAGAGCCTTAACAGTAGAGGCAGAGCAGCAAAAAAGATAACTCGCAAATGATTTATATAGAGCAGTTGCCGATGTCAAGATAGAAAAAAAGGTGAGATATCTATTCATCATCGAAATCCGATTCCCTTTTATCTAAACCGGCCGCTATAAGCCACCCCCCCATCGATCCATCCCGCGAGGCCGAAATCTAATCTTCGCCATTCCCTCAAGCCATCATAATATTATCCTACATGAAATGAGTTCATCTACTGCGCATCACGGACAACCTTGTCAACCGCCTTGGCAAAATATTCCACGTTGCCGGTATTCAATCCCGCCATCGAGATACGCCCATTCTTGGTCATGTAAACATGAGCTTCCTCTCGGATCTGCAGGACTTGCTTCTCACTTAGGCCCGTGTAGGAAAACATGCCAATCTGATCGGTGATGTGGTTCCAAGTACCAGGTGTACCTAATTGCTCCAAATTGGCCCTCAGCGCATTTCGCATGCTGATGATTCGTCCCGACATGGTCCGTAGGTTCTCTTCCCATTCTTTGAATAGGGCCTCGTCATTCAAGACTAAGCCGGCAATACGAGCGCCATAAGCCGGAGGATTTGAAATCTCAGAACGCTGCAAGATGGCAAGCTGAGAAGCAATTCGACCGATAGTGCTCTGCGCGTCAGTCCCCGGGCTTGTAACGAAATGGAAACAACCGGCACGCTCTCCGTAAAGGCCGAAGTTCTTGGCAAACGATTGTGCAACGCATAGCTCGAAGCCTTGCTCGATGAAATATCGAACTGCCCAGGCGTCTTTGGCAAGATCACCAGAGGCGAAACCTTGGTACGCGCAGTCGAAGAATGGGAAGTGTGATTTTTGTTTTAATAACACTGCCAAGTCTTTCCATTGCTCCTGTGTGGGGTCAACGCCGGTGGGGTTGTGGGCACATGCGTGTAAGAGGATGATACTACGGTCTGGCGCATTCGCGATCTTGTTCTTCATTCCCTCGAAATCGAGACCTTTGGTTTCTTTCGAGAAGTATGGGTATGTGTCGATTGGGAGGTGGACGTTGGTGAAAATCTGGTTGTGGTTGGCCCATGTGGGATTGCTGAAGTAGACGGTTGGCTTGCCAGGATAGAACTTGGAGAGGAAGAGACCTCCAAGATGGACTGCGCCTGTGCCGGAAATTGTTTGGAGACTGGTAACGCGCTTTTCAGCAATTGCTGGAGAATCGGCTCCAAGAATGAGTCTCGCAGCGGCAGATGTGAAAGTTGGAAGACCGGCAATTGGGAGGTATTCGTGGTTGAGCGCGGGGTCATTTCGTAAGATCTCGTCAGCCTAGTATATTTGCGTTAGCACTCGGGGATTGCACAGGAGAACTCTCAATTGTTTGCTACCTTCTGGACCACTGGCAGAACCCAGGGTTTCGCATTGTTGTCTCTGTAAGCTCCAATTCCCAGGTCAACTTTTTTGTCGGAAGGATCAGCTCGATATGCAGCCATCAGGCCGAAGAGGGGATCCTCTGGGGCTTGTGGAACCGCATCGGCGGAGAAGCTTGTGGTTGTTGATTGTGACATGTGTGCGGTGACGCTTCGAAGTCGGGTATTTGGTGAAGAAGAGGAAGATGAGGAGAAAGATGAAGAGAAAGATGATTTGGGCGACGAGAAGGTGGCAGCTTTATTATCTGACCCCTCAGTTGTGTGACGGTTAGCAGTGTTTGAAGGCATCTTCTCGGGGTCGGTCGGGAGATCCACAGCAGATGCGTAAATCTGGGGTGTGCAGGGAACAGGTGGGCTGACACTGACGGATGGGTTGATAGGTTGAGTTCCCACGCGGTGAAGTCGCGCCTATGCTGGGAAGGTGGCTCGTCTATATATATGCTTACGATCTCGCTTTATCTCTTCTCCGGCTGGACCAAGGTTAGAATGTCATGTAGTTCTGCACCGAGGTAGAATAGCTTCATCTTGGCTTGATGGTTTGATCGCTTGATCGACAGAGAGCTCTGTCAACACGACTTCGGCATGTGCTACGCCATGTCACGAGCGCTTCATCCCAGCTTTCGGCCGTCGGTGCCTGCATCACCAGCATGACATCCCGTCGTAGTGGCAGGTAGGAAGCGCTCGTGCGAGTAAAACAACTGCCTTCACATGCAAAGATGCATCTATTCAAAACATCGTTTCTTGCGTGCTTCTTGCGTGCACTTCAAGCATTCTGTCAAGCTAGAATTCAAGCAAAATGGGTATCTTAAATGACTAAATCCCACACCACCAAGAAAAGACTCAATCCACATGAGGCATAAAACACGTATTTGGCCGTGCTTTTGCGCTCTGTCGCCTCTTTGAGATGCTTATTTCCACCACCGACATTCTCCGTAGTCGCAAACGATTCTTGCACTAAATTGTCGATATGTTCCGACTGCGTGTTGAGGTTATTAACGAGCTGCGTTTGCAGCTCCGAAATTTCAATGAGCGATTTCTCCGCCGTCCTTTCGGCACCGAGTTAGTATTTCGTATGTCTACCAGAGACAGCACTTCAACATACCTCACTTGATCTAATGTACTTTCGTACTGCTTCAGCATATCCTGCCCCTGCTTTTCAAACATCTGAATTTGTTCCGGCGAAAACTCATCTTGCAGATTGGCCTTTTTCTCCTCCATATGTGCAGCTTGATTTGTTTGCTGATGGGCTGGAGCGACTGACGATGCACTGCGGAAACGACCCTCGGAAAAGTCCTTGGAATATGCCAACGAACTCCTCTTCTTTTCCATTTCTCGTAGTATTCTCTTCTCCATCATCGACGCCTGGAGGCCGCCGCATTCCTGTAATTTCTGCCGTAGGTACCACAATACGTTGTCCCGGTGCCTATTGATGGCATTGGCTTTCGACTCCTCCAACTCATGCTCAGATGACTTGCTCTGACCTGCCCCTCCTGCTGCCCATTTCCCAATATTTCCTAAGCCTAGTCGCGCAAACTTCTTGCGTGTAAGTGTCGTCTCTGTATCCTGGCGCAATTGTTCCGCGTCTGCTAGATTTCGAATGCTAGCATTGAGCTCGCGCAATAGCTGTTTCGTCTCGGCGTCAATTTCCTCCCTTTGCCTGGTCGTTAAATACTGCCATTGCTTGTCTTTAGAGTTAAGTCTCGTACGTCGCGGTGGTGGGCTTGTAGAAAGATAGGATTGTCGTATCTTTTTCAGGTAGGCGTTTAACGAGGCTATATGCGAATTCTATGGCGGTCAGTTAGTCTATGCAGACCCGGTCAAAGCAGGCACTGCAGGAAGTACACACTATTCGATATGCCTCCTTGAGAAACTCATCGATATTCTTGAGAGTCAGGGACGGGTCTACTGTCGGGGGAGCGTCATGGCTTTTTAGGAGCTCGTTGAAAAGAGGAGTAAGGTCGGTCATGGCGCGAACTGTAGGGGATTGATAGAGTGCATACGGACTAGATTCTAGTAGAGTATGCCAACCTATTTATTCAAAATTCTGGTGTTGGCTTGTGGGGGGGAATGTAAAGTACAGAATATCTTGGAAACAGCATTGCTCGGTGCCGCAGCTAAAGTGTCCGCAGTGGTTTAGGTCTAGGTCCTCACTAGCCACAGTGGCTCAAGCTCTCACACGTGATATGTGCGATTCGTCACTCGCAGCCTCCAAGCAAGAGAGCACCACGCCGCCTCATACAAGCTGGTGGTACGTTTGTGTAACTCTCCATCGTCTCCCCTTTCTCACCTCACTGCTTGCGAATAGCTTCAACTTTTGCTTGTTTTTTCTACACGCGAATCAACGTTAAAATGTGTTAGCTCTCCATTTTCAGAATGACAGAATCTTAGGTCCTAGCCACCCAAGTACTCATGGGGGCCAGCCCCCAAACCCCCATGGCTCGCTGCGCTCGAAGAGAGTTCTTGCACTCAAGTGAAGATATACTACTACTGTAGTGAAATTGAAGTAGGTGAAAACGACAGAGCGCAGCGAACCCGGCCTCCACGGCAGTGGCCCCCGGAGGGCCAGCGGAGCGTCAAGGGACTGGAACCAACCCAGATTTCTTCCAGATGCCAATTGCTGTGGCCTTCGAGGGGCAGTGTGTTTCCCATGTTTCTCTTCAATATATCTTCACTTGCAAGGTGCAAGTTAGTCATCTGCTGCTCTTCCAGACTTCTTTCCCGGCCTGCAGTGGCATCCATCGGCGCTCCGCTCAACGTCACTGATTGCTTCGGTGCAGGATGGTGATCCGTTGTTATCGCGCCCCGATGTTCGGATCTCTGGCCGCTCTTCTGACCACTCCCATGGCAGAACCGTGATGGAAGTGCCCCATTCACGGGAATAAGGTGGACCAAACCTCATTTTCACCCTACTGGACTTGGTGCACAGAACTTGCCGAGCAAGCGGAAAAACGGTTGGTAGCGGTAAGAAAAACAGAATCTGCAATGCTGAGCAAGCCATGGAGAATTGGACAAGATATAAGACGTCCGGCGGCATGAGACGGTGGGTCGCATGACTTTCCATTTATTCTAGACTTCTTTTTAGCCCTTTTTGCCTCTCCCTCAACTTATATCTTTTAACCGTTGGCTTTCTCTTCATGGCTGCCATTGCTGTTGCTATTGTCTTTCCCTAATTCCACTTATGGCAGAAGCACATCATCTACCCCAGGAGAAGGGCGAGGAAACGACATCGAGTCTAGAAGGAGAAGTCATTTCATCTACGGAATCATTGCCACCAAATCAAGAAAACCACTCGTTGTCGAAAAATGCAACACATAACGATGAAGCTGGGAATGCCGATCTGGAACTGGCGGCGGTTACCACTGGGCCTGTATATTCAGCTTTTGGCGTCTGGAAAAAACGATACATTGTCATAATGGTCACTTGGGCAGCATTTCTATCTCCAACCTCAGCCAATATCTATTTCCCAGCCATGAATCCTCTCGCCGTCGACCTACACGTCGATACCAAAACCATCAACCTGACTTTAACCGCCTACATGATCTTCCAAGGACTAGCACCAACTTTCTTCGGAGACCTGGCTGATATGGCAGGAAGAAGACCAGCCTACATCCTAACTTTCATCATCTACCTAGGCGCCAACATCGGCCTTGCCTTGCAAAACAGCTATGCCGCCCTCTTCGTCCTTCGCTGTCTGCAAAGCACGGGAAGCAGTGCAGCAATAGCATTAGGCTTTGGTGTCGTTGCCGATATCTCAACCAGTGCAGAACGCGGAAACTACATGGGCATGGTCGGCGCTGGAACAATGTTGGGCCCTGCTCTTGGGCCTGTAATCGGTGGTATCCTCACGCAATTCTTGGGCTGGCGTTCCGTATTCTGGTTTCTCGTCATCGTGGCAGGCTGCTTCCTTGTCCCTTTCATCATTACGGTCCCTGAAACTGGGCGTAACGTGGTTGGGAATGGCTCCGTGCCACCTCAAGGATGGAACATGACGGTGCTGGAATGGCTTCATCTCCGCAAAGAGACAAAATCCGCAACTGGCCTCTCACGAACAACGAGCGCTGAAGGCCGTCGACTCCAACAAGCCGCCCTGGCTTCGAAACGACAACTCCGCTTCCCCAACCCCCTCAAGACCATCCACATCATCATGGAAAAAGACATGGCTTGCGTCCTCCTTTACAACTCCTTGATCTACACCGCGTTCTACGATATCATGGCCTCAACCCCGGAACTCTTTGCTGAAATCTACGGTTTCAATGATTTGCAAATTGGACTTTGCTATTTGCCTTTTGGCTTAGGTTGCGCCATCTCAAGCTATATGAACGGCAAACTCTTGGATCGGAATTATAGGAGAGTCGCAAAACAAATTGGCTTCACCATCGACCGAAAACGCGGCGATGACCTCACGAATTTCCCCATCGAGCGTGCCCGCCTCGAAATCGTGTGGCCTATCCTCGCACTCGGCATTGCCAGTATTCTCTGCTACGGCTGGGTTCTTGAGAAAAACGCCAACTTAGCAGCACCACTGGTACTGCAATTCATGATAGGACTCATGCTCAACGGCTCTTTCAACGTTTTGAGTACCCTAGTTGTAGATCTGTATCCTCAAAGTCCGAGTACAGCGACGGCGGCCAACAATTTGGTCAGGTGTCTTGTGGGTGCTGCTGGCACGGGGATCATCAGTATCATGGTTGCGAAAATGGGCAGAGGGTGGTGTTTTACGTTCATTGCGGGAGTGTGTGCGGTGGCGACGCCTATGCTTTGGGTTGAGTTGAAGTGGGGGATGGGGTGGAGGGAGGAGAGGAGGGTGCGGTTGGAGAAGAAAGCGGCTGAGGTGGCTGAAAATGAGAAGGAGGCGAGGAGTGAAGGGGGTGAGGGTCAGGGGGGAGTGAGGAGTGAGGGAAGTGCAAGTGCAAGTGGTGAGGATGCTGAAGTGCGGAATGAGAAAAGGGTGCATGGATGAGTGGGATTAAAGCGTGCATTGTTGGTGTTTCACATAGCATAGCGTTCTTGGGTCTTTCGTATAAACTACATCATGTCAAATTTGAGATCAAATACTGCATTACTTGAAAATAACAAACCCACCCCTCCCCGGGTCTCTCCCCCTTAACCCCAATTCTCTCGTAAGCCGAACCATGTAACCCCACAACAAACTCTCCTATCCTAACACCAACCATCCTCTGAGCTCCCTCAACTTTGACTACTGTAACGACAAATATGCTCTTTGTGGGGAGTTCGCTTTGTGTTTGCTTTGGGTTGGAGGGGGAGGAGTTGCTACCGAGAAATATTTCACCGTTGTTACAGTCGTGGTTTATCATTCGTTTCGTAGTCAAGATGAAGAAATCATCGAAGGTTCGGCGAGGAAGAAAGTTTTCTATTCCCAGGATGCGTATCGACCTATGATAGCGTTAACCTCCTTCTCGAATATCCATGTCAGAGGCAGCTTCTGATCTCTCGGTCGTAAAACTCTTTGATTTCTACTACAGTACTGTAAGGGTGGCGATATCCGCTTTTAAATAATACCGGTAATGAAAATAAGTGCTAGCTACTTTCTTGGACTCTTTTGTTGGGGGTTGAAGTGTACGTATATGCGAGGAAATTTTGGAAGTTGTGTTTAGGTTTAGGGATATGGGTAGAGGGGGGAGATCTATGTTAAATGGTTGCTTAGTAATTTCCAAGGCAACTTCAGACATTCAAGTTCTTCTGCTATTGAATTTTGAAATCAGAACTACATTACTGTATTTAATTCCTACATAGCGTCCATCAGGTTAATTTCTTGATCATCAAATTCTTTGTTGCTCTTGTTGCTTGTTGCATATTCTTGGTGCGAGGAGATGGAGATTCAATATCATATACGACAGGATTGATGTAGTATGGCTGATATGCGGTATAAGTTCTGGATGGGAGTGATATTTTAATAGGGGTTTTCATGGGTTTTTCTTTCGTGGCGGTAAAGGAGGTGAGTATTGCTACCGAAAACCATCTCACCACCACCACTATTGAACCCCCTACTTTTCCTCTCTAAACAAGACTATTATTCATCTAGGCGATGTATCTACACTAGCACATCTCCTTCCTCACTTCCTCATCTTAGCAGACTTAACCGGTAGGAGGTTTTGCGCAAGGAAACTTGAAGTCACATAGGGATGACGAGATATGGCGGTAGGGGGGAGAAGTATTTCGATGATCCAGAGGTTTTTTATGGAGGATGGGGAGGGGGAGGGGTGAGGAATTTTGATGATATTGGAGTATAACACCTATATCTCTATCCCTTTGTCATAACCCGGCCAAATCATTCCAATCTCCCCTCCCCCCAGAACTATCAATCCTCCTCCCCCCTCTACCCATACAGAACCTCCCCATATCTAAATCAGTTTTCTAAACTTTCCTTAACTTCTTCAGTATATAAATCTCACGCTTTTGCGAATATCGCACGGTAATCAATCACAATCTCAGCTCCATCCTATCGGCCTACACGACGAGGTCATCAATTTTTACGATCAGTTACCCACAACTAAGGACTACGACTTAGTCACTGAAGATGAATTTTATTTCATCTCAGTTAGCTAGGTGAGGTAAGTGGGGAGAGCGGGGGGTTAAGTGAAGAAAGAAAAGGGGATGGGAGGAAGAGGGGGTTAAAATTGTTGCCGAAATGAAAAGCACTGTCGTATAACTTCTTAAGAAATACCCTCCGAATTTCTCTCGAACTAAACAAGCCATTAAAACAGCAAAACACCACCTCTATCCTTTTGTTACTTCTCTCTAAAATTAATACCAAGATCTAAATAAGAAGGTAAAGCTCACACTTTCTCCCTTGACAGAGGAACCACCAGTGGGTTAAGCGAGCTACCCCTGCATATCCTCTCACATAATCCAACTCTTCACGTACTCCAAACCCGCAAAGATACCTCTCCACAACGACTGTAAATACGACAACATTTCGGGAAGACAGAAAGAACAAGGAACAAGGACCATTACTATTCGGATTATATCGTATGCTTGCACGATTGCGAGCATCGTAATGAAAATGGATAAGCCTTTGTGAGAAGAGAGGTTGCTTGAAATCAGGAAATGAGATGCAGTGCAGTTGGGATAGATATTGGGAGTGCTTAAGGAGAAGGGTTGGAGTTGATGTTGATGTTGAGAAGGAATTTACTGTTAATTTTTGGATGTTCCTTGATGAATTTGTTCAGTCAGGGTGCCACGCGAGCTTTGCATTTCGCTCTTTCCCGAGCATGTGTTTGGGGTGATGTGAGCTCTGGGTGCCGACCAAGTCTAAATGGTGCTTTCGCTCCTGCCAACGGCATAGGAGACCTAAATTAGTGCAACGATGCGAAGCATATTAGATTCTTGCGCTCCTGTCCTCCTTTCTTCTCTCTGCACCGACGCGTTGGAAGAAGAATTTGACAGTATCACTCGCATTCTTCAACAGTAGGCCCCTCGTCCCAGTTTATCTTACACTTACAAGCACCTGGACTTAGGTAACTCGGACGAACACAATTAACCCAATTTCTCAGCACTGTCCTCGAGATCTTCATTCCATCGACACCATGGCAGCTTCCAGTCAATCGTTGATTGCGATCTTGCAGGGACAGTTGGATATGGGTGCAGACAAGATCAGTCTGACAGCTGATCAGGCTCGAGATTTTATCTCTTGCCTTGAGAAGCCCGCGTCGGAGCCCAGTGCGCCCAATTCCAACTCCCTAGAGCTAACCAAGGTGAAGAAGGAACTGAAGGTCCTCGAGGCCCGCGCCCTTTTAGGAGACTTCGCTGGGCATGTTTTTAACAGCCTGAAAGCTGAAGCGAAAGACAATGACAAGATACCGCCGCGAGCCAACATTCTTGTCGGTTGGCTGGATGACAATCCGAAGGGGGACGATCCGAAGGTTCATACCTTTCGGAAAATAGCCCAACGGTTGGCTGACGGGTACAATCGAGACATGTATGCGGGTCTGGCAGAGTTGGCGGTACGTGCATATCATTCCAGGAACATAGCTTGCCATGCAGGATGCACGGAGTTCATTCGTGGGGAAGATTGGGACGGGCTGGTCCTACATATCGATTCCATCGAAGAGAGACTAGGTGACATCCTGCCAGAAGGCGGTGCAGAATGGGATTATGAATCTTGGCTTCGCATTATTCAGTATTACAGAGACAGCAAGATCAAGCGGGACAGAGTTACGGGCAAATGGAGGGAGCGCGTGGAGGGTTCTGAGGACCTCTCCAACGTCTCTTCGTCCGACTCTGATCCCGACGATCCCGACGCTGGTTGTATTGCGTACGAAACATTAAAGGCTCACTGGGGACGACGATCCGTTTGATGTCGACTCTAGAGAAGATAGGTTCTGGAATCAGCCGGGGGCTATTCGGCACCTATTCTCTGATTCGAATGCAACAACTATTGAAGCAATTAGCTAGTTACTACCACTGCTATTGATCCATACACTCTTCATGTACTTAATAATGGGTTCGCCCACCCTTAGAGGGTATGCAATTTAATCATTCTTGAATT
>QYAP01000476.1:0-44408 GCA_003988905.1 Hymenotorrendiella dingleyae
ATAATGGAAGTTGGGTTTTTAATTTAAATTTAAAAAAGTAGGGTAGTTTTCGACGTTCTCGCTTAAGTGTGCCACGAGCTGTGGCCCCAACTCTTACGATCACTTCTGGTTCGCTTCGCCCTCTAATTTGTTAAGCTTAATGCATATCGAGTCAGAGAGGGAACAACGCAAAGAGGAGACAACTGTAGTGGCTCCTATGGGAAACCTGCAAACTGCAAGTGCATTGTAGATTCATTACACATATGGCGCACCCACAAATACATTCAGGGGCAAACTACAAGCCACAGCGTAGTGCGGCATATCAACCGCCTCCGCAATCTTCAAATCACTTGCCACACTAGCAAGTATATAACCCTCCTCCCTCGTCAACCCCTTCTCCCCAACCAACCACTCAATCATCCCCCTCAAAGCCTTCCTACTCGCCTCCCTCAAATCAGCATCAATTCCCAAGGCCGCATACTCTCCCTTCCCCTCCCACGCCTTATCTTTCACCCCACTCGTCTCATAATGCGGATTCTTCACCCAGCTCTTCCCCTTTTCAACACTCAATCTCAACTTCACATCCATCTGGCACTCAATCGCAGTCCCACACACCTCCCCGTCACCCTGCGCCGCATGTCCATCTCCACAGCTGAATAATGCCCCCGCAACCTTCACAGGGAGATACATCACACTTCCTTCCGTAATGTACTTACAATCTATATTCCCGCCCGTCTCATAAGGCGGAATAGTCGACCATTCCCCCACCTCTTCCCTCGCTACCCCCACAATCCCCAAGAACGGCCGAATCGGAATATGAATCCCCTCCTTAAACACAGCATATCCTTCCTCCCTATACATCTCCAAATCCCAAATCTTCAACGCACCATCAGGAAACTCATCAGCCAGTAATCCGAAATCAGCTACGGATTTGGGGATTATGGCTGTCCATCCCCAGCTCGCTGGCTTTAAGGAGAGAAATTCTACTTTCAGAATATCGCCTGCTTGAGCACCGTTGATGTAGATTGGACCCACGGCAGGATCTGCTTTTGACGTTTCGAATGATTGGACGGTGGCCATGGTGCTGTCGGCTGAGATTTGGTTTCCTCCGCCATCGGGGAGGGAGAGGGTGATTTCGGTGCCGGAGTCGATGGTTAGGATTGGTGGGAGGGTGTTGTTCCAGAAAACGTGGGTGTTGGATGCATTGTGGGTTATATGGTGGGTTTGGTGTGCCATGATTTCTTTATTTGGGGGTTTTCTTGTTGTGGGGGAATTTAATGGGGATGAGAGGGAGTTATTGATGTTTAGATCTTCTCGTCGATATGGGGAGAGATAGAGAGGGCGGGGTAGAGATGGATGAGAGAGAGAAAGGAATCTTTGGAGGTGTCGATTATTTAACTGTGTGCGCAGCCCACTTATAAGAACCGACAACGGAGATTCAGAGAAGAAGGTGGAGTTTCTCGATCCATAAAACCACCTCAAGAATTTAATGGGGATGAGAGGGAGTTATTGATGTTTGGATCTTCTCGTCGATATGGGATACAGAGATATTGTGATAAGCGCGACTGGTTCAATTTTTTGATTTGGGCGTGCACACTAAGTGCACACACACGTTTTATGATCTCTTCAATAAAACTACTATATCTATGCCACTAATGCATCAAAAATTATGAAAAAAAGAATCAAAAGTATAATTAAGTATAATAATTTAATAAGTTTAATAATTAGCCATTTATAATTACATTTAAATAAATTAATAATAAAAGAGTATCGAGATCAAAAATTAAAATAGTGCTTCGAGCGTGCACGATCAGCGACGCCAAGACTACCCCTGTAACCCCATCAAAACTCGAAATAAAAATAATTTCTTTAAATAATAATATTTTTAAAAAAGAAAAATCATAGAAAAATCAGAATTAAATCGCTCTTCTTAAATATGCATCTATTTTTATATTAGGATTAGTGGTTATTTTTTAAAGTGGACCTAAAGTGATGAAAATAGTAGGTGCGGGGGGCGTCGCCGGGGAAATCGAGATTGAACCAGTCGCGCTTAGCACAATAGCGGGGTAGAGTCACATGATGCTATCATAACTTCAAACGTCCTCGGATCTGGCCGATGTAAGTTTGGATACCCAGCTTGATAAGGGAATATCAACCTTTCTTGGTCTCTTCAACAGAATCATTCCCAATCTTTTCTTTTTGCGCTGCTATCTGTCGCTCCTTTCGCCCTTATCTTCAACTCAGGACGAGTTTCTCCGCAATGGGATCCCGGATCGTCACTCGCATTGATTACCTAGGTAGGTAGTACAGGCCCACCTATTCCCCGTCTTGAGCCTCATAGTTCCAATTTAATTTTGAGCTCAGATGCAAAGCATTATCTGCACGCCTAACTACAGGGCCAAGCCAAGATAGTGAAAACATGGATAAAATCGGCTGCTACCGACTAGACTCGGTAGGTATCCATACCGTAAGTGCTCCCTCCCCCTTCTTTTCCAGGTCTTTTTCTTTAGCAAACTTACCGGAATCATATTCTAGGTGCTTCGGTGAGTTTTGAGGTTCGATTTGGTGATTGAGGTTGGGGCTATTTACAAATCGTCAAGTGATGTAAGCCCGGGTTCTGCGGTCAGCTGGGGCTGGAGGCTGAGGTGCAGGGGTCTACCGCATTCCTAATTCTTTCCCATAGTGGTATGTTTAACCTTTCTTTGGGGTTCTCTTTATTTTGTTCTAGGGTTTTCGCGGTATTTATTCTCAACTTGTGGATTTTCGGTTGCTTTTGACCGAACTTGGAGATACGGTAGCGTGAACAATATTAGCGAGGTGAAGTCTTCATCTTCAGGAGTCTCTCGAAAGCCAAGTTCTGCCGCCTGAAAGCTGTTCAGCCTGTTCTTACAATTTCTTCTCGGCTTGATTGCCGCCTCTCACTGTTTTTAACATTTTGCTTACCAATTACCCTTCTTCGCTAAAATGCTCGAATTTTTGCCGCTACCACCCACATGTTCCACGAAGTCGGCTATCTTACATGAGAACCTGCAATGAGATAGCCGAGCGGCATCGTTGAATAGGATAAGTTGTAGTCACAGAAAGCCGCTTCAGCTGTGCTTACATACGCAGGGTATACTATTCCTCTCTATTTCGTGCCGAATTTGCCCAAACTGGAGCTGACTACGGAGCATACCGATACGCGAGTTACTCCTCAGATTCTTACTCTCCTTGATATATCCTTTCTTGAATCCCATACTTCATAGTGAATCCTTGGATGTTTTTGCACTTTCTTGCATTCATTCTTTAATACACTTACACTTCAGTCGCATTGTGAAGTGAAACATAACACTGGGGGTTTGAACTGACTTTAGTGGGATGTCGTCCTATCGCGGTACGCCTTTTCTGCTTCCTTAGCATCAATATTTGAATGTTCAAGAGCTAATATTTTATTTACAGATTATCCACCACCACCGCCAGTTCCGTGGACAAGACCAAACCAAACTCCTCCGCCAGGATCAGCTCAATCTAACGACCAAGAACAGCCAAGCTTTGAAGCAGAAAATAGACCGCAAGCGTTACAGAACTCCCCACAAAACTTAGGACCAGCTCCAGAAGAGATGTTCAATCCAAATTACCCACCCTCAATGAGTCCTCGACCCGGACAAGAAAGGCCCTACTACCCTCCAGGTCCTAATGAACAACACCACCAAAACTTGGAGCAAGAACTCAAACAAGACGTTAAAATGGGAGAGGGGATCTGGGGTCATTTGAAGTCAGACTTCAAGAAAGGATGGGATTCGGCGACGGAATCAGAGGACGAATTTCGAAGACGCCAAAATCAAGTTCCTGCTGCTCTGCAGGCGGGTATTCATCCTCCTCAGATGCAAGGAAATCCAAACTTTTCTCCGCCGCAACAACAACAACAATTTTCTGAGAACCAGGGTTATGCGGGTTTCCATCAACAGCCACAGAGTGGTCCTCAACAACAGCAGGAGCAGATGATGGCAGGCTCGATTCTCCCACCGAGACAACCTTCGCCGGCGTATCCGCAGCCAAATTCGATGCAACCGCAGAATATCCAAGGACAGTATGCGCCTCTGGAGCAACAGATGCAAGGACCTGGGAGACTGCCCTCTCCATCCTATCCACAACCCAATATGTCACAACCACAACAACAGATGCAACCAAATTTTCCACCACAACAATCACCACCACAGAAATCTTCCAGTCCAGGGTTTTTGCAAGGTGCTCTGCAGGCTTTGAAGCCTGCTGCAAACTTCAATGACGCTTCGGGACAGCAACAACCTCCTAGGCCGATGTCTGCTGGTTATGCGCCGCAGGGTCCTCTACCTATGGGTAATCAGGGTGGTATGAATATGCCGTCACAGCAGCAACAGGCTCAATTTCAACCTCCTGGTGGCTCTGGACCACAAGGTCCCATGCCTTTCAATAGTCAAGAGAGACCGAATATGCCACTTCCTCAACAACAGCAAGTTGGGTTACAAAATCCGGCTGGTTTTGGACCACGGGGCCAAATGCCTTTGCAAAATCTGGGAAGTGCAGGTATGCCTTCACAGCAGCAGAATCAGCAACAATACCCACCTGGTCCTGGTCAAAGTCATCCAAATTTTCCCGTCCAGCCGCAAGCTCAGCAGCAGCATCCTCCTACTCTAGGACCTCAGGGCCAAATGCCTCCCCAGCAGCGAGAAAATGCAGGCATGTCTGCTAGTCAGCAACAGCAGAGACCGCTATCTGCCCAAAATATCCCCCCTCCACATCAGCAAGCTCCGATGCAACAACAGCCATCATTTCCTCAAAACCTGGGAAATCCAAACTTTCCACCCGAGCAACAACATCTCCTGGCTGGACAACCACCCAGACAAGCGGAGCCTAATCGACCATATCAAGCTATCGGATTAGGTCAGCAAGCTCAATCTGGACAACAATTCAGACAAGGAGAGTCAAATAAACCATTCCCAGCGGTCGGTGGTCCGCAACTTCCAGGAATGCCGAATCAAGCTCCGTTGGCAAAACCAGGAGAGCCTCCAAAGCAGGCGAGCAATCCTCTTGGACCTCAACAGAAGCAGCCTCTGTCAAGCTCGCAACCACCCAAACAAGGCGGGCTTCCGGGCCAAATGCCTCCGACTCATTCTCCAGCACCGCAACAGCAGGCAGGCAAGCAACCATCACTTTCAGGCGCGCACCCAGGACAAGCTCCTCAAGCTAATCCAGGGGCACAATTGCCAGGTCCACACCAGCAAAGTTCTAGAGAACCTCCAAAGCCAATGGGAGCTCCAAGTCAACCACCTCAGAATCATCCAGGACTCCAAGCAGCTGCTCAACCCCTAAAACAAGGTGGAATATCTAGTCAACCGCCGCAGACTCCTAAGCCAGGTCCTATGCCTAAACAAGCATCTCCACCCCATCAATTACCACAGGCAAATGCCAAGCAAATTACACCTCCTCATCCAACACCCTCAAAACAACCTGCAGCCCAAACACCAAAGCCTGGGGCAATGCCTCATCAACCACCTCAAGCCAAACCGAGTCCACAACCAGGAGCTAGCGCTAGCCGAGAACCCCCAAAACAAGCGGCCCCTTTAAAGCAACCACCACAAGCACATCCGAACCAGCCTCCGCCAGAACATTCTGCACCCCCTAAGCAAGCCCCTGCTACTTCTCAGCATCCCTCGTCAAATGCTCCACCGCACATGCCAGCAGCACCGCCTAATCATGGCTCACCACCACATCCGCAAACCCCACCAAAACCAATCGAAAAAGACCCAGCGAAGCTTGGTGCGGCACCAGTTCAACATCCAAAAGAAGCCCCACACGCTCCGAAACCGGGTGAGATGAATCATCCACCAAAGGCAGGCGAGACCGGACAACATCCTGCTAGCAGAGGAGCGCCTGGGATGCCGGGTTCGCAAGCGCCACATCCATCCAGTCAAGCTCCTCATCAAACTGGTAAGCAACCTGGGCCTCAATCTCATGAGAAAGGTGGAAGTGGAATGGGAGAGAAAGTTAAAGATTTTGCTAAGAAGGAAGTGGGTGGTGCTCTTAATGCTTTGTCAAAACATGAGATGGGCTCAAAAGGCGAAGTTACGACTGGAGGCAAGCAGGGCCCAGAGGGTCCTTTTAGTAAGGGAATGGCTGGTCAAGTCGGAATGCCTGGACAGCAAAATATCGGCAGACAAGCCCCTTTCGGCCAGCAACAATCTGGTCAACAACCACCCTTCGGACAGCAACAATTTGGCAACGAAAATAAACCTGAAAGCCTGAAAGATCGGCTGGAGGGTGCTGCAAAGAGGGGTGAAAATGAGATGGGTCAGGATTTCAAGGAGGGAGAAGGTAAAATTGGTCAAGGGTTCAGAAAGGGGGAGGGTAAGTTAGGTCAGGATTTTAGGGAGGGTGAAGATGCTGCAAAGAGAGGTGAGAATGAATTTGGTGACGAATTCAGAAAGGGTGAAGGTAAATTGGGGTCGGAATTCAGAAAGGGGAAAGGTGAGTTGGACAACGATTTCAGGGATGGTGAAGACGATGTGAAGAGAGGTGAGCATGAAATTGGTGGTGAGTTCAGGAAAGAGGAGGGGGAGTTAAGCGAGGAATTTGGGAAGGGTAAAGGTGCTGCAGAAAGAGGTGAGCATAATATTGGCCATGAGTTTAGGAAGGGAGAGGCGCGGATCGGGGAAATGGGAGAGGAGTTTGAAGATGGGGAAGGGAGAGAAACCGAAGAAAGAGAGGAAGAAGAGGGTCCAGACTTCAATGAAGAAGAACGAGAAGAAAGATACGACAGCGAAGAAGAGGTACACACCCCTTTCCTCTCTTTCCCAACCCAACATTCACCACCCAAGGAAATCCCATTAACACACATCCCCTCTGCTCAGGAACAACACAATATCAACCATAAAGCCCCAGATATGGAAGAATACGACGAGATGCAAGCAGGTCTCGAAGGGATGATCGCGAAGTTTAAAGCCGAACAAGGTGATAACACCGAGAAGATCGAGGAACTTGAGGAAGAGGTTGAGGCGTTGAAAGAAAAAAGAAATGATCATGACAAGGCGGGTTCTTTATCAAGAGAAGAGGGCAGTGAGATAGGAGAGGAGAATGAGGAACGGGAATTCGAGGAGGGAGAGAGCGAGCGGGAGGACGAGGAGGGTTCTCAAGACGAAAACGAGCATTCTGAGGTTGAATTTGAGGAAGAGCGCGAATCGGAAGAGGAAATCGAATACGGACACAGCAAAGGCGGAAATTTGGAACAGCACGACGCGAATGAACACTCTGAAATCGAATACGAGGAAGCTCATGAGTCAGAGGAAGAAGAATCGGAGCATGAACCTGACGACAACGGACACTCGGAGGTCGAATACGAAGAAGCTCATGATTCTGGAGAAGAACTTGAGTACGGTGTGGAATCCGAGCATGAGGAAGAACACCGCGACTCTGAGTTTGAAATCGAAGAGGGGAGAGAGTCCGAGGCGGAGTTTGGCGAAGAAGGCAATGAACAGGAAGAAGCGTCTGGTGTGCACGGCGCGAAAAGGGGTCTGACATCTCATGGGGACCACGAGGATACCGAGTTGAATCAGTCTAAGTCCAAGGGTCTTGACTTTGAAGGAGAAGACGAATTACACCCCGGAAGTTTCGAAGAAAGGTGGAATGACGACGCCATTGAGAGTAGTGAAACCAAGCCCAAATCGAAGAAGTCAAAGACCAAGACATCCAAATCCGCCAAAGCGAAGAAGTCTAAACCCAAGAAATCCAAGTCCAGCGAGGAGATGGAATCTGATAGCGACAGCAGGGAATTAGAACTTGAGGAGCATGAGTACGACGGAGATGAAACCCATGAAGAAGAGCCCAAGCCAAAAAGAGCTAAGAAGTCGAAATCTTCGGCAAAAGGGAAGAATTCGGGAAAGAAGACTAAAAAAGCAGAGGTAGATGATGTTGAAGAAGAGGAATATGAACAGGGAGAACAGGAAGAGTTTGAGGGGCACGAGGAGGGGACGGAGAATGAAGAGGTTGGAGATCGTAGTCTTGATGAGCACGATTTTGGGGAGTATGAGGAAGATGGATATCACGAAGATGAGGCTAAGCCAAAGAAGACGAAAAAGGCGAAGTCGACTATCAAAGGGAAGAAAGCTGGCAAGAAGTCCAAAAAGTCGAAGGTGGTTGAACAGGAAGAGGAGGGAGAGCATAGTGAAGAGGAGGAGCATATTGGCTACGAAGAGTCTAGAGATCTTGGCGATGGTGCTGAGCATGAAGAGGAATTTGAGCATAAAGAGAAGCCAAAAAAGACCAAGAAGAAGTCAGAGGGGAAGAAGTCTGGTGGCAAAACTAAAAAGTCGAAATCCAGACTTGCCGAGCCTAAAGAAGCGGACGAGCACGAAGAGTCGGAATTCGAGCATGAAGATCATCAAGAGTCTGTCTCCGACAGAGAAAAAGAGGACAGTGAAGAGCGTGATCTTAACGAGCATGAGGAGGAGATGGATGATGGGAAGGAAACAGATCATGAAGTCAGGCCGAAAAAGTCCAAATCGGGTCCCAAGAGCAATAAATTGACGACAAAGGGTAAAAAGTCGAAATCCAAACATTCGGAGCATGGGGATCACGAAGAGACAGAGCATGAAGACGATGAAGGTCTTGAAGATCATGAGAACGCAAATATGGAGCATGAACATGAAGGACATCATGAGCTTGCTTCTGACGAAGAAGAAATTGACGTTGATTCTGAGGAGGAAATCGAGATTGGCGACGAACATGAGAGCCACGAAATCGAGCAGGAATCTGAAGAGGAAGAACACGAATACGAACTCGCATCTGACGAAGAACTCGTGACAGATGAAGAGGAGGAAGACGAACAAGAGACCCACGAAACCAATTCAGGACACGAAACTCAGGAACACGAACTCGCATCCGACGAGGAATACGAAGAAGAAACTGACGACGAAGAGATTGGGGATTCAGAAGCCGAATTGGAACATATGGCTGAAGCGTATGAGGAGACTGGGAGCCATGACGAAGGGGAACCTGATGAGGATGAATTTCACGAGAATGATGTCGACAGCGATGAAGAGATTGAGGAAGAGGAGGTTGAGAAACCCAAACCCAAATCTAAATCCACGGCGAAAGGAAAGAAATCTGCTGGCAAATCAAAGTCGACAACTGCCAGCAAAGATGAGAAATCAAAGTCAAAGTCAAAGTCCAAAAAGCACAACTCGAAATCGAAATCCAAGGAGCTTGATTCTGAAGCCGAATCGGAACACGAGGAAGAGAAGGAAGAGGTGGAAGAGGATTACGAGAGCGATCAATCTTTTTGCTCGGAGTGCGAGGATTGCATGAAAGCTGCGGGCAAGGCAAAGTCGAAATCTAAATCTAAGGCGAAAGTCTCAAAGAAATCCAAATCTAAATCGAAGGCAAGGAACTACGTGGAGGATAGCGAGGAAGATGTAGTTGAGCGAAGCGCCGAAGAAGAGGAAGCAGAGTCTGTTCCTAAGAAAGGCAAAGCGAAGAAATCCAAATCCAAGTCCAAGTCAAAATCCACTTCAAAATCCACTTCAAAATCCAAACATCAGAACGAAGACAGCGAGGCCGAAGCAGAATCCGAGGAGGAAGCGCCAAAACCCGCGAAGAAGAAATCCGCTAGCAATAAACCATCAACAAAGTCCAAAACTACCAAAAAGTCCAAGCAACATGACGAAGAAAGCGACATCGAAGCAGAAGTTGAGGAGGAAAAACCGAAATCTACAAAGTCCAAAGGCAAAGGCAAGAAATCCTTAACAAAATCCAAATCCACCGTCAAAGCGTCCAAAAAAACGAAGACTGTTGTGGAGGAATCTGACAAGGAAGAAGAGTCTGAGATTGAAGGGTCGTATCATGAGGTTCAGGGTAGTATTTTCTCGTATGAGGAGGTGGAGGAGGAGAGTGGGGAGGAGGTTGAATATGAGGAGTCAGATTGATCGGTATTAGGAAGAGAGGTCTTTGGCGTTGAAGTTTGGTTATAGCTGGCGTTTGTGGTGAAATATCTCGCTTTGGCGTTCATGAATATATGATTGTTTGATTTAAGGATGGCTTTGTGTGCAGTGCGGTATATGGGATTTGTAACATTTCATTTGAGTAAGCGCGCCGAAAATTAAGTGACCTTAAGTCTCCAACATGGCAGTGGCAACACCCCTAAAAGGGTGTCAAAAGCAGGTCGAATCGATTGATAACTGGGTCTAAATCGGCATTCATGATACCTCTTTCTTCTGAACAGAATTAAAAAATGAAAATTTTATCGAAGCGTATATCTACTTCTAGTCACCTGGCACCTGATGCTCTCGCCACCAAAGAATTCCAGATCCCAACGAATTATTTACGGAAATCATTTTGCCTGCTATATATTGGTATCCCCACGAAGTCAACATCTTCCTCTATTCGCTTACCAGCTCCCCTATCCACAAACCCACACCTCGCTTAACAACCACCAATCATCAAAAACCCCACCCCCGCACAACGACCAAGGTTTCACTAATACCCATTAGCCTCACCGCACGCATATTCTCCAAAATCCGTCATGGCTGACCTTTTACTATCATCCCCAGCAAGGGAGGTTCACCAGGTTTGAACCCACGCTGCTGCATATCGGTACTGTACAACAGACTCCAAACGTCACTTTTGCCCCATTCAAATCTAAAACGGACTTGGGGGCGCGAACTCGGTGGGCATAGTACTTCATTTATATACCCACAACTACCAGCATTGTGGCAGCGTCGCCATAGATGCGTGATATTTCAAAGCGCACCACAGTGACCACACCTATGGAGCGCACCATTAGGAGGACTGCGCAATCCCACTTCATACCGAGGATACTATACACCACCCCCCGCGCTAGAAGCAGAAAAGAAGGCCCTCACGTAGTCCCCGATGCATGTGTGTATATGTCCGATGTACACCACACCCTGGGATATATATCCGATGTATAGTTGATAGACCCGAAGCTCTGCACAGTTGACTCGACCCGTCATGGGTTAGGGTAACAGGAAGCGTCGTAATCGATTTGCTTAGTATGGAAAAGACATGTGATAGAACACACTTGAGAAGCTGAGAACACCTCAGTATTGTAGAAGTTTATTCATGTCAAGTTGGCGAGCAGTGTTGAATTGAATAAGTGAAGTAAAGTAGCAGTTTGGGGAAACGGAAAAGTTTTTGGTGGGGTATGGAGGAGCGATGTAGATTTCTAACAGTGACTTAAGCGGAATCTCAAGGTGTTTAGATTACGAAGGATAGCCAAATATTGCAGTAGCCAACACGAGATTTCCAAGGCACAATATGTTCTGGAAACATGTGACAAAAAATGCAGAAGTCCATATCCCCCTATTCGAAATCGCTTGCGCACGTGCACGACCACAACCCCCATCAACAACACTTCTCAACAATCCCCCCATCGCATCCAGCACCACCCAACACAAACGACAAACCCCCCAAAACGCAGATCCCTCGTCCCCCACGGTCCTTCCAAAAGTCGAAAACCCAAACGCCCGGCAAAAGCCCACCATCACAGCAGCCGCCGTCGCTTAATCCACTCACCGCACGCACTTCAACGTCATTCTACCCACGACACACACATATTCGTGAATTTATCTGTGTAACTGCCGGTGAGTCTGGATTCGTATTGAGGACACCGTGACGGGTTGTTATGTGTAGTGTGTCAAGATCGTCAGGTACCGGGTACCTGACTTTGGTGGCGATTTGGGGGTTTGGTTTTGGTTTTTGGTGGGAGGAGGGGGGTTGGGAGATGGGAGATGGATTTTGAAGGCGTGAGATGGTTGGATACCCGATAAAGAAGACCTTGCCTGTGCAAAAATGAGCTTGAATCCCCTATTTCTCGCCCAAGCACGGCGCGATACTTTATCGTACGTGTGGTATGTTAAAATATAATTGAGAGTTACCCAGCTCGAGATGTTTCCTCACATCTAGGTTACCCGGTTTCGGCCCCGTAATTTAAACTTGAAGGGGGGTATTCTGGTGCATATGTGAAGGATTTAAGATTTATGGTATTCTAGGTTGAATATCTTCCGGGCTTTGAGTTGTAGGAATACTGTAGAGATTTGTGTGGAAATAAAAGACATCCTCTTACCATTCAGTTCTACGATTACATGTAGTTATAGAAGAAAGACTTGTACGGTATATACAAGCGGGACAAATAAACGAACATAAAGAAATGTATCATCCCACCATAAGGCTTAAACGCAAGTGTTATTTGCCATTGTAAGAGTATACATAATTACCTACAGATAAGTGCAAGTTGCAACTAAACCACAACCCCTCGATTCAACACTTCAATTCCAGCCAATACACTAAATCCCACTCAACCACTCCTCCCTCCCCGACAAAAAGTCTTCACCGCACATCGTCATAACCACCACCAAACCAAACCAAAAGCCCTACCTCATACCCTCGTACCACAAACCCAACCTTCGTACCTGAACCAAAGAGCCTCACCGCATGCAAGACCCCGTCATCAGGACCACTCTTGTATACAATTCAACTACCGCTCGGTACCGAACCCCCCATCCCCTCCCCCCTTTCCGCTCAACAAAACGCATTACAACCCGTCTTATTCAACGTACCTGCAGCCTCCAATCCGCTTGAAAACTTGGAGATTATCCGTCATCTATCAAAACGGCAGCTCCAAAAAATCCCGCCACGCAAACCCGAAATACTCCCCGCTGAACGTGACAAGTGAGGAACGCAGAAAATGGGTTTGCTGTCCTCATGTGCGGATTTCGAATTTCCTCGATAAAATATTCTCCGAGAATAAAAAAACTTGGAATGAAGAGGCGATGTTTGTCATGTGAAATCAACATGTGAATCTGTCAACATGTGACTGAACAACCTGCCATTCTCAGAGCCATTCTCAGGAATAGGAAGGAGAAAACCGAAACACTCCAAGTATCGTCATAGGTAAACACCCCCACCTCGGATTCCCCGACATCAAAAATACAGAATTAGCCTTTGCCAGAAAAAGCCTTGCCGAATCTACGAGACATGTCATGACTAGGTTAAGGAGCCTCTTTCTTGTATCCCAGGACTTCCATCGAATATTTATCCCATCCCTTGGATTTGGCAAGATTTCTAAAACAGTATATCAAACCTCAGTCAAAAAACAAAACAAACACCACCAGAAATCATACCACAGTCCTAATTACAACCCTCCCCCCCTCGATTTTCAAGCCTCTCAAATCAGAGTACTGTCGGTATCAACTCTCGAAATAAAACTCCGCAAATAGATATAATCTTACAAACAAAGTAACTTCCACACGCCAGATTATCATAAAAAGAATTCCTTCATCACAACACTCACTTGAGAGCAAAACTGTATATCTAACCAAGTAACGAAATGTTAAAACAAACAACGCAACACATATAAAAACAACACAGCACATAAATAAACAACACAGCACTTTAAGAGTAATGAAAGACAATAGAATCCTGAATCCTTGTTACTCGCTTGAGACCCGACTCCAAGTAGTTTCTCACTTGAATAATAAGTTCGTTACTTAACGCGAAAAGCCCTCACTAAACCCCCTTCAAGAACACAAAATCAAAGAGCCAAAAACAAGACTTACTGTAAACCCCCACTCACCCAGAACCCAACGCTCCACCAGCAACACCAATCACCGCCCTATCGCGCACCCAACTCACCGGTCACACCCACCACCTCACCTCACATCACAAACTCCACCCAACGCCCTGGAAAGCACGGCGATCATTTCCTCACGTCCATAAAGCAGTAAAATCCCAGCACCCGTCACCAACACTGAAGGTGACGGGCGATGAGCCGTTACTGGTTGAAGCGCTCCCCCTTCCGGTCTTTGTAACCGAAAAATGCAACTTCGATAAACTTGGTCAGCAATATAACATCAATTCGACACGAGTTATTTATTGGATTGGTGTCCATATGCTGCTTACAAGACGCTAGCGGTCTGGTGAGCCGCTGGAGTTGTGGAGATAGGACAACAGTATCCCATTGGCCCTGCCAACCCCTCCCCCTCCCCCTCGTGTCCCTGAAGCTTGACAGGTCACATGTTCGAGTCGCTCAATTGCCCCTCTTCGGCCACATCCGCCAGAAAGGTCGGACATCGAGCTGCATCCCGATTGATGCAGCCTTGCTTGGGATTTGGAATGTCCTGCTGCAGTTATCAATCAAACCGTGATAACCCTGGTGATAACATGTGCTTTGCTGTACCTCAGGTTATTCTTGTCCGCCTCATAGAAGTTTTTTCACGTACAATAAATACTGTACCTTTCCACGCGCAACTGGACCAGCGCCACACGCGTTCTGAACTTCTGGCATCTATTTTCGCCCCATTCTTTCAGCCAACGCCGAAAATACCCCAGGCTTACGAGAACGTCGGGATGTTCTGGATTGAGTTATATCCTGTAGTTAGTGAAAGTATGATCTATTAATGGTTTGCCCTGACCTCATAACTCTTCTTGTCTCTTTAGACTTTCGGTTTGCGCGATGATTCTCGCTCCAAAGATGTTTCTTGGCACGTGCTTGAGTTCGAAATAAAGGTCGGAGGGTGGGAGCTGAGTGTGGCGTGCAGTTTTCGTTATCTCTCACCCCCCTTGCTCCCTTGGCAACGCTGGCTCCTTCTTCGGGTCCAAGTCGCCCAAGTCACGAGATGCCTCCCCCTGTCTTCCACGAGGCATTGACCGGCTAGACTGCTTTCAGCCTTTTACGGTGAGATCCTCATCATCCGGCCCCCTGGATGAACTGTCAGTGCGGTCCTTTGCTCCACCCAACGGCGTTTTTGCTCCACTCTTGCGCGAAGTTCTGGCTTTCTGGCCTCGACCCCCTGGCTTGTCATCGGCTTGTTGACCGAAATTGGTCCCGACGACCGACAATTTCGACTGGGCAATTTATCGTTGTGCCACCGCACCAGCGCAGGAGAGCAACGAGAGGCTGGAAGAGCGCTGGAAACTCCTCTTTTGGGGATGAATGCTCAACTCCGAGCCCCGAGCCTCAACAACAGATGGCGACGAAAGCAACAAGCGCAGCACAAGCTTCTGATACTGAACCGTCCCAACCTGCGTTGACCCAACCAACCATTGCCCGACGCATACGCGCTCCATCCAATAGGGTACTTTAGCAACTGATTTTTTAACAGATTCTGTCGCGATTCTTTCGTTTAAGGCATAGGCTAGGTTAAGAAAGGAAGAGATGTCCGAAAGAATCGCGACGGAATCGTTAAGCGAAAGAATTATTCTTTCGCGGGAAAGAATCATTTTTTCGGATTTAATGATTCTGTCGGGTGTATGAATTCCTTAAAAGAGTTAGATTCCCTGATTTGGGTCCACTTATAGACCCCCAGGGGTTCTCTAAGCGAAAGAATCGCGACAGAATCGTGATGGAATCTGGAAAGAGTGCTAAACTACGATTCCGTTGCCCGATTATTTTATTCGATAAAGTGGGCCAATTCGTGACGGAATCTATGACAGAATCCGCGAAAGAATTTCTGTTAAAGTACCCTAATACCGAGGTCGTGAGTCTGCTGTTTCTAAACAAGGCCTGGAGAGAGGAGTTACAGAGTTCCTGGAGAGTAGGTGGTAGAGGGGCAAGAGCCCTAAAGAGGCAATACCAACGGTGGCGCGACCACGTCGTCTCTCGTCTCATTTCACCAGATATCCTCTGCCTCTGCCTCTGCCTCTGCATCTCTCCTTTCGCGAAAGATTGCATGGCCTTCGATTCCATGTGCGCAGATGCGATAGGTACCAAGGGAGGCTATATCGATACCTAGGTACGGATAGTAATCACGCCACCATACCGATATTACACGCGAGAAACTCCGTACCTAGAACGTGACGAAGAGCCAGAAGCAGAGCAAGCAGAATCGAGAGCTGGCTAATGAAGAGGTACTTATGCCAATATGCAGAGGATCACGAAATCCAGTACGTACCGTGGGCCATCTGGATGCATATGCGCTCTGTGGGTTGCGGTTGGCGCGCGAGTTCGTGCCTCGTCACCGTCTCAAGTGTATCACCCGACGATCAGTTTGGGTTGTGAGCCCTCGTCGCCAATCAGGGGATAGTCGTTCATGTAGAATCCTGCATATCGTGCTCAAATGCGACGTCTCCTGTGCTGCTGGGTCGCTCCTGCGTGGGGGGTATTCGAAAGGCGCCGGACGGTTGGCATAAGGAATAAAAACCGGCAAAAGCAGGCAGTTTGAAGATTGCTGAAAATCAGAGTGAAATCTCGCGATTCAACCACGAATTTCGGCCAGTGAGATTTCATGGGGGCCAGCCCCCAAACCCCCACGGCTCGCTGCGCTCGAGAGAGAAGATACTCGAAGTGAGGTTTGTACGGAGTAGAAAGCGAGAGTTGTAGCAAGTGAGTACTGCTTCAGGTGAAACTCATATGATAGAGCGCAGCGAAGACAGCCTCCACGGCAGTGGCCTCCGGAGGACAGCGAAGCGTCACGAAGAGATGGAGAGCAAGGGTGAACAAGATATGCCAATCCTCGTACAGAGTACTGCCACGGCCGCTGTCGTGCGCCGTAGGACAGAATTGGCTGGTTGCAGGGCTGAGTTTGGTCGGTGAAGTGAGGTTCGGTGAGGTGAGGTACAGGAACAGGGAAGACAGCTTTTAGTGAGGTTTGGCTTCCATCATCGCACCGCTACGAGATTCTCAAGGCTAGCCCCAATCCGAGTATATCCACTCTGCCTGCTTTCTCTGATCTGCTGCTTGATCTCTTAACTCGTGTTTATGCCTGTTGCCGAGCTGCTGTGTGCGTAAACGTGACCATGATTTGATGTCGATGAGGTTTTCTTCGTGTTTTGCTTCAAACTGTCAAATTCTGTCTCCTCCCATCGTCTCCCCATCATCTCCCCCATCACCATCCCGTCGGTCGCTATCTGCCCGCCCGCCACATCGCCGCCGCGCCGTTTCTATCATTAGCCGTCTATAGGCCATTTCCACGTCCACCATCCCCCGCCGCTATCCCAAGACCCATCCAAGACCCCCCCCCGCACCCTACCAATCCGCTTCCTTCCCCAGCCCTCAGTGGCTGCATCTGCTGCATCGGTGCTGCCTTGTCCACGCCTGTCCCTGTTGTACCACTCAACGGCTTGAACCCAATCATCCACCATTCACCGTCTCCGGGCGGGCTGACCAGAACTCATCCTTCCGCTAACCTCCTGCGCCTACTCTATCAAGCCTGTCGCCTACATTTCCTACATTTGCTCACTTGCTCACCTTCACTCGTTCATCCTCGCTGTCGCCGCACCTCCTACTCCTCGATCGCCCTCGAATCTAGACTCGAGCCCGAGTTTTTGATGTGCGCGCCTCGCACAATACCAACAATTGCTTTGTAGCTTCCCGACGGGCGCCGGCATCCGCTGTCGAACCAAGTGTCTTGCGCCAGTACCACCGACTTGGGGAGGATCTTCGTTCGCTACAGCATCCCTCGAGCGTCATCAGTGCTGTGCGACTGCCTATACCAATATCACCGCCATCGCGAATTACTTTTCGAATTCTGACATGCCACTACGATTGCAATACATACGAGGTCAAAATATTCACGAATCGCGAAATCCACAGAGAAATGCGCCCAATTAATTGAGGTCAGCCACAAAAAAACAAATAATTCGCTTCTGCGAATCCCCTCACCTCCTCGCTCGTCCCCTCTGCGGAGGTAGGCGGGCGTGGTAGTTCGCCTCGAAAATGGGCATCTATTCCTCCCCACCGGCCGCCCGAACTTTTCGACAAGATAAAGCAACTTTGTTGGTCTGTTGGTGGTGTACGATTTTCGCCGCGGTCATCATATTATTTCGAGTTTCGGGAAGATATATTCGGACGGAACGATTATTCAAGGAGGATTGGCTTGCATTTGCCTGTCTGATACCATTGTTGAGTCGCATGGCATTTGTCCATGTGATTTTGCTATTTGGGACGAATAATGCTGAGATAATAGACCTCTCTGACCATGCGCTCCATCGTAGGGCGATTGGCAGCCAGCTAGTCCTGGTGTCAAGGCTATTTTATGCGGCAACGTACGTGCACTGCATTGAACGTTTGGTTCATCCAATGTTTACTAACGTTTATTTCAGGCTTTGGATGCTTAAATTAACCATCAGCGAGTTCTTCAAGCGACTGGTATCGAGCATATGGCGTGAATCCTACGAAAGAATGATCATATTCATCCGGTGGTTTCTTCTCGTCACTTTTCTGGCTGTCGTCATTGCGGATCTGACCGAATGCCAGCCTTTTTCTCACTACTGGCAGGTGACGCCTGATCCTGGGCCAAAGTGTCGGCAAGGTTACTCCCAGTTATTGACGATGGGGACCGTTAATGTGATTACCGACCTACTCCTTGTCCTGTTTCCAATTCCAATTATAATCCGATCGAAGATGGGAGCCAAGAGAAAGGTTCAATTGGTTTGTCTCTTTGCCGGATCGCTGTTACCGGCAGGAACTACGCTCTACCGGATCCCCAATATTATCGATAGACACGGCAGTCAACAATACCGATCTCTCTTGGCTTCGGTGGAGATTCTATTCGCAACTGCGGTTGCTAACGCATTGATACTCGGTTCGTTTATCCGAGATAAAGGGGTTAAGAAGCACCGGTGGAAGTTTGGATCCATGAGCGATAGCATTGAGAGAGGATCAAGTAGACGAGGGACAGCCATACGACATTGGGGAAGTGATGAAGATCTTGTGAGAGATCTAGGTATTGCTGTAGAACCGGATTTACGAGACGCGACACCTACACCAAGACCCGCTCCCATGGCCACGGCCGGGAATGTACCATTAAAATCACATAGAGTCCACGGCATGCACGATTGGAATTTTCCCGTTGGAAGAAGTGATGCGAGCGATGAGATAGACCTGATCAAGATGTCCCGCGACAGCATGGGACCTAGCGATTCGACAGTCACCACACCGAGAAAAGTGTCATTTTTCGACGTGGGAGGTCTATTAGATGACGATATTCCGCGACGTACGAGTTCGACCAAGACTACGGACACGGATGGCGAAAGTTCAATAGCGGGCCAAATGTCTATGACTTGGTCCCATGAATTTGGGCTATCACCTGCACCTCCGAGAAAGGGTTCCGCGGCTCTCCTTCACGATCTTGGGGGTTTCCTGAACTCTAGGAGAGATCGAAGTTTGACAACACAACAGCCGAGGAGTTATGAGTTGCAGACAATACAACAGGAACCTTCGAGGGAACATTCGCAAGCCTCGACGAGGAATCAGCTCGATAGACAGGTCACTAATATCTCTCTTCAAGATGTTGGTGGTCTCTTGAAATAATAACAACTACTATTTACAGCCAGCTTCTACGGCCTCTTTTCTTTTCGACCCGACATATCGAAAGATAAAGAAAGCGCTTGTGAAATGAACGACATTTAACGAATATTTATGTGTATAATCTATGTTGCGAATATCTTTTCTGGTTCTCAATCTTTTATATAGTCTTTTTTTTTTGTTTTTGCGTATAAGGGTTTATGGGAGGACCTCCTTTCTGCTGGGTCCACGGATGGCGTTTTCGAGGGGTTATATACCACAATCTATACATGGGAGTAGTGAAGGAGGAAGGGGCGGACTCGATTCGATACCAAAATTTATCTCCTTTGTTTGGAAGTGAGGAGGGGGCGAGATATATATGAGTACTTGTGGGTAGTGGGATGGGATGGGAAGGGGAGAGACGGATGAAATGATGCGGTGATAAGAGGAGCGCGCTGGTGTGACTCGACTTTTGGGGGAGATCTGAGAGATGGAATTAGCGGAGGAGTTTTTGGAGCTCGGGGCCTTGGTGCTATGTTAATATGGGGTTGTTCTATACCAATGAGCGAACAGTTTGGGATAGAGATTAGCTGCTTGATTTGCATGCTCGAAGTTCGTTCTGACCTCACGTATTTTGGAGGATAGGTGTTAGTCTGGTAGTAAGATAGATGGGATGAATGAATATTAAGTTGAATATTTATGCGTGTTAGCGTGTTTTATGGGGATGTGGATGTTGGTTGTTGTTGCCGCGTTCTCCGTTTTTATACGTGGGGTGTAGTTTGTTGGGTTGATATATTGTTCCCTTGCTTTTGAGGAAGGAAGAGGAAGGCTGAGAAAGTAGGGAAGATGGGAGGGTGGGGTTATAGTGAGAGAGGGGGGAGTGGAAGAGGAGTTGGGAGAGTTGGGAGAGTGAGAGTTGGGAGTAAGAGGTGGGAGGAGAGGTTTGAGGTGTACGTAGGATTTAAAGAGAATATTGTAGAAAGAGTTGGGAAGAGAAGTTTGAAGTGTTAGCCTTTCTTTCGCCGGAATTGGGGGGGTGGAAAGTGCGAGAGTGAGAGTTGGTAGGAAGGGTTGTTTTAATCCTATTATTGTATATTTGTAGGCGAGAATCGCGGAGTGAAGTGAAAGAATGCTGGATATAATGAAAGGAAAGGAAAAACAATTAGCAATTTAGATTTCCTGCGTATATAAGGTAGTTGATTAAAAGATGGGAAAATATAAAAGTTAGCGGGCTGAGTTTAGGGTTGATGGGGTTATAAATCGAGAAATGTTATGGAGGTAGTGTCAGTTCGCTTTGGTTGTAGACTTTTATCTTTAATCAGACTAAATTATACCAAGCCTCCCCCCCGAATCTGCAAAGCCAACATTGACTTATAGTATACCGCAATACCTGTTTTTTATTGGAAGAGTTCTAGGAATTGGTAGCTCTGGTAAAAAGAATGGGTCTTATGCAGGCTCGGAGCAGCAGGGTTGGGTCAGGAGCTTAGGAATTTGTGTAGAGTTTGAGGGGATGGTTGGCATTTGATGGTTGGTCAATTTGGGGGGTTATGTGTGAGAGCTTTTATGAGATAGAGGATTGATTGGAAGAGGGAGTGGTGAGATATTTAGTATGATGGAATTTTACTGTAAGTAGCTTCTCATCGAATTACTTATCCATCTTAGCTTTCTCATCCCTTACATGTCCTCAAATGTCCCTGCCCTTTCACCTCCCCGAAGCTGGCCAATAGTATAATAAGGTGGCGGCATCAACCACTTGTCATACACGTCTTTTAGAGACTTTCCCCTCCACAACCCTTTCTCTCCTTCCCCCTCTTCACTTCTCTCTCCCTCCCCACCAACCACGCCCAACTTACTCCTCGAAGCAGACCCCTGTCGAATCAACGACCACCAGAACTTGCATTCCTTCCTTCCCAACGCCTCTATATTCTGTTCATACTCCTTCCAAAGTCCCAATATCACAGCCGTATCCCTCACACAATATCGCATCAACTTCCCGTCAACAGGTCGGTGCGCGAGGACCCCGGGGATATGTATACCCAGTCGTCGAAAGCTTTCCCAGCCCGATTTCTCCTCCGAGGTCATGTGAATACTACGAACATCCAGATCCTTCTCCACACAGTATTCCAGCTTTTTCAAATAGCTGACCTCGGGAAACGAACTCGATGATTTCCGCGCCGCGATTAAGGAGAGGGAATATTGACAGATCTGCAAATCAAGGACTACTCCAAGCGTAACATTGTACCGGGAATGGAGGAGGGAAGAGGCGGTGCGGGCGTCAAAGAGGATTTTCGTATACTTCTTCAAACCCGAAGAGAGGACTTGACCTAGTGTGAGACCGCTAGAGCTTAGGACGGTAGCTACGGGTGTGGTGAAGGCTCTGGGACCGAGAGTTTGTATGTCGATTATGTAGGTTGTGCGGTGGGGGAGGACGAAGATGGTTAGGAAGGAGATTCTTGGTGCGTTTTCGGCTGGCGTCTTTGTGTTGGTGTTTGTGCTAGCAGGCGAGGTTGAGGTGCTAGCAAGCTGTTGATTGGAAGCACCAGAAGATCCTGCGGCCAATCCAATAGCAGATTCTTGACTAGCATTACCAGCAAGTATCGTCCTTGGAGATGTACTAGCACAAATCGACATGTACAACGGCGGCTCCCCAGGATTCGGATTCAGAATCGCGAGGTTTGCTAACAGGGCCTGTAGATGGCCAAGGCTTGAGATGACTTTTGTGGTATGGCGTTCTGGGAATGGTGGCATTTTGAGGAATCTGGGTTGTTTTGATGTTTCGGAGTGGAACTGATGAGCTTTTTTGTTTGTGTACCTTCTTTCTTTCATTATGGATGGAGATTTATATAGTATTATGCTAGCACTGTATGGGAACCAGGCTAGTGTTCAAAGGAGCTTTCACTCTCAGTAGGTAGTAAGTTGGAAGTGTCTTGGGCTAGGTGAATAGCTTGACGTCTTTGACATTGCAAGAGTGATCAGGAACTAGGCTAGCAGTGCCAAGGTTGTATAAGTCGCTTTCACTCTAAATAGGGGACAAGTTGAAAGTGTCTTGGGCGAGGTGAATTGCCTTGTTGTGCCTGGCATTGTAAGAGTGAATCTGGAGTCTTCATATCTTTTCTGGTACTGAAATCTCGCCTAAAAAGTGGATTTCTATCTTAGTGGCCTATGGTAGTAGTCCTCGCTAAGCCTATTAACTGCCTGTCTCGCTTAACAGGCTTTATTCGCTTAATAGGCTTTATATGTATACAGGCTGTGATTGGCTTGTAGAAGAACCCCTCGCTTAATAGACTTTGAGCCTTATCTTTGACCCTTATCATCTCACTTATATCTGAGCTCAGCCTTTGTATTGTGAACGCTTAACGCGAGAGAGAGAGAGAGAGAGGAGGGGGGAAGTTAGGTACGCGTATTCCTACCTGGAAGGAGAGAGAGAGAGAGAGAGAGAGCGCGCGCGTCTGGTGCGAATGGAAGGGAAAGAGAGAGCGCGCATTTTCTCACCTGGTATCCTGGAGGGAGAGAGAGCATTTGATTTTGCGTGCGCGCGTGTGTTGGTGTTGTGGCGCATGTAGGAGAATTGAAGGGAGAGAAGTGGAAGTGGAAGTGGATCCGGCGATTGAAGAGTAAGCGAGGGATTTTGGTGGGGAATACTTAGTAGGTGGTAGAGTGATGGCGATGAAGGGTAAGTAACGAGAAGAGTCTCATCTTACTTCTTCATTTGCTTGAATTAAGTGAGATAGGTAATAAATATGTTTTGATTTTATATATTATAGGCCGTTATTAGGTTTAAAATAGGCTCACCGAAAATAATACTGCTCTGCTAAGGTATATACAGTATGTACCTAGGCTGTTAGGTAGTGCTTTGACGATCCGCAGCTTGGTATTTTCTATAGCAGTGATAGATCTGGACTAGGACGTTAGGGGAAATGGACGGTGGCCTTTCTTTGGCTGATGACGGAATTAACAAAGTTATTATTCATAGAAATTATATATGAACGGCCACTTCCAGCTGCCCTACGCTAGTAGTATAAGGGGCCTATCAAAACATGAATCAGAACTAGCATCGGAGATCCTATGCCTAAAAAAGAGTAATATCCTAGAAGTTATTAACAAGTTCTAGAACTCGTGCTATACAAAAGTCCGGGCTAAAAACTACGTCAAAATTATATTATATCGAAAAGGGTAAGAAAAGTAAGGTTATAGGGTAGTAATTGTACTTTTCTTTTGTATTAAACAAAGTTCGGATTTTGACCCTCTTAGAAACCTTATAAAACGGGAATTCTCCTTTTAAAGGGGTTAGTATAACGGGGGCAAAATGCAAATAGCTTATATACTTTCCGGCGATTAATATCTGAATCAACTCGCAACCAGCCAACCAAACGCTATGTAGTATTACAATTATAAAAAAGGGGTTAATATTCAAATGTGCTTAGCAATCATCTCGTACCACGCAGCGAAATCCGTGTCGAGTCACGGGCCGACATGAATTTAACCGACGCAATGCAAACACATCATACTTGCAGAAAACACGAGATGCAGAGTATATTCGGTGGGAACGTCTTGATTTTTAAGAAGCTACGGGAGAGAAGTGGTTTTATGCTCTCAAATGGCACGTGCACGCTAGCAAACGCCCTTCGCGGATCACCTGATCGACACTTGCAATAACCGAAATCACTATCTTCTACCGCTTCATTTATCTCACTATTTCAACGTTAATTCTCGACGTGTCGAATGCTGAAACGAGAGAAAAGAACGGTGGCTTGAAGTCATCGGTTTATTGGCCGGATACAAAGAAATTGAATTTAGAGGCGGTTGACGGGACTAGGGTATTGTTTTTGCTATTAGATGAATTAGCTATAGAAATCGTTTAAGAGAATTAGCTAAAGTTGTTGCTAGTGAACTCCAATCCCCATCCCGCCCATCCCCAACCCACATTCACTCCTCATCCTCATCCTCATCCCCATAAATCCCCCCATGCATCACCTCCATATGCACATAAACATCCACCCCCACCCCCGGCTTCTGCCCACAAAACCAACACCAATCGCTCCCACAGATCCCACACGTAATATGCCCACAGCCGCCATCTCTTTCTGTGAGGACGTCGCAGGATGGACATTTCCTAACGACAATCGTAGTCGCTGGCTTTAGTGAGAGCTGACCAAGCTCGGCTTGAGTTCTGGTTAAGGTGCAAGAAGTGCAGCTAAATCGCTCGAGCTCGGTCGCAGGACCAGCCGCACAACTTCGTTCCAAACATTGTCTCGCGGCACTGCAATCAATACACCAAGCATACACCCATTCCCCATTTTTCTCTACGGCATCCCTGAGATCTGCGACGGCATGGATTCCCATACCGTACTTGCTGAGTGTCTTTGCGGCGGGTTTTCGACGACAAAACGCACAGTGCAGAGCCGCGACATTGATAACTCGTCCCGGAGCATTAATGCCATACCAACGTCCCAAACAACCCTTACAGATGCGCTGAGAGCAACCGTGACGACCGCATGCTGGTAACAGTTCGCTCTTTCGGAAAGCGGTGAAGCAGAGGGAGCAGCGGGGGCGTTCTGTTGCGCGGCCGTAGACCCAGGATTCCAGGGAGAGGAGGAGGGAGGGGGTGTTGCGGAGGGGTTTACCGTGGAGGGTAAGGGGGGAGGAGGGGGGGAAGAGTTGGAGATGGGTGAAGGTGGAGGGGCCGCCTGAGGAGAGGAGGGTTTTGTAGAGGGAGCCGCCGGTGAGGGGGGAGGTGAGTTTGGGCGTGGTGGTTAGGAGCCAGGAGTTGCCGTTCTCCGTGCAGAGTTCGGAGGCGGATGTTGAGGTCTGCACGACGGTGGTGTGGCCGTGGTGACATGCTACGCATGTGAACTCCTTCTGCTCTTGCCCACGGTATTCCTCGGGAAATATCACTCGGCTATGACATGTCGTACATTCAAGCCATGGCGCAGGATCGATATTCCTCCTGGTTTCCGAGAGGCCGCTTTGGTGACGGCAGTAATGACATTTCGGACGGACGTTGAGTTCTTGGGGTTTGTAGACTACGTATTGTACGCGGCAGGTGCGGGTCGAACATTCTACCCAAGTTGCTGGTGTTGTCTCGTTGTCATCTACAGACACACGTTCTGCGATACAGCGAGCTCGGTGTTCTGGACTTGTGTAATCCCTCGTTGCGCAGTTTCCACAGATGGATTTCCCCGCCATGATAGTAACCGATCTTGGAAAGTGGCAAGACCGACAAGTCACTACGGGACCTATTGGCAGGGTCGTCTTGGAAGGAGTCCAAGGTACGAGTGCCGTGAGTGTAGTATCCATATTCAACTCCAGTATCTTGTAGGAAGCGAGAGTGTCGAAGAGTTGTCTGTCGCTTTTCTTGAGGAGCCCCTTCGTTGGAGTGCCATCTTCCATGTTTTCTGGCTTTCGAGCAAGGTACGCTCTGTCGGCATCCAGAAGCAGAGAAAGACAGCTGACATTCCAAGTTTCAGGAATCTCGGAATCATTCCACCGTCCTCTCCACACCAACATTTCAGTGTCTGCGGCTTCGAAAAGTGGATGGATGCCGAGTTTTATCGTGAGAGCAGCGAGTAAAGCGGCTGGACGAGCGGAAAGCATGGTTCCGGGAACGATAATATGGAGTAGGATCCTCCAGAATCGACGATCGTACTCTTTTGATGCCAAGGAGAGGGGAATTTGAGTCACGGTTCCTTCCTCGGCATTCTTGATGTGCGCTGGAAGTTCCGAGGGTGTAGTGACGAATGTTAGACGTGTGAGGACTCGTCCTAGACGTCGTAGGATACGGTAATCGCACGACCGACCGATATCTAGAAGTTCATCACGTCGGAACTCTGTGATTGGACGAGCATCCTCGTCTTCTTCATCGATATCCATCACATCCTCCTTGAACTCGAAATTCAAAGTTGGGTCAAGGAAAACGCATGGGAATCTCTTTTGCTCTGGGACACTCTCAATGGCTTCCTGAACTTCGGCTGTATAGTCGTAAGATTCGGCAAGCCAGTTTTTCATGCGTTGTTTCTCGTCTTCGTTTTTGATGTTGTTGACTTGGAGACTGAAGGAAGAGAGGAGTTCTTCTCGAGATGGATTGGAGCGGTCGTTGCAGACGGCTCGCCAGAGACTGCCGAATACGGGATTGAGGGAGATGGCTGAGACGTCGGTGCTGATGAGTTTTGCAAGTTGGGTGACCACTAGAGTTTTGTAGGTGTCGTCTGCTTTGTAGCGTTGAGCGAAATCCTGGACCGGGACTTCTCTCTTTGGTACTCCCTCCTTTAAGACTTTCTCATCAACGCCCAAGACCTGGAGATTTGTATCACGACTACCAATATCCCGCGACTCCTTCTTCAGCGTATCAATCCCGTCCAGACTCTTGAAACGATGCAACGTCGCTTCTAAACCTCCACTCTCCAATTCCCTACCCTCCTTCTTAACCCCCATCCACGCCAACAGCAACTCAACCGTAACCCTCGCAATAACCCCCGAGCTCTGCTTCTCCAAACAAAAACACGCACCACCCGTCACAGCGGCCAAAAACGCATAATACGCCACATCCTCCTTGTCCATCCCCGGCTCCAAAATCGAGAAAACCTTCGCTCTCTTCCCCGTCGACACTCCCTTTTCGTCCTGGCCCAAACCTGACTCCTTACAAGCCAAAACCCTCGAAAGCTGCACCCAATCAGTAAAAAGATGCGCTGTCCCACCATAATCTGCAGTATTCGAAAGCCTAGCTTGTTCTTTGGAGTAATTCGCATACCCATTCGAAAAGCCATTCGAAGCAGTATGAGGCGGCGCATCCGTATACAGCAGCACAACCGTCGTCGCCTCCTCCCTCATAACCTCATAACACTTCGCCAGGCCCGTCTTCGTAGCCTCGGGATAATCCCCACCGCCTGACGCGTAGAGCTTTTTTGCGAATTCGATCAAGTCCGCCTCTTTGACTAGGACATTCGTGTTGTCCCATCGTGTTTTTCTGGTAGGAGAGGATGTGGCTGTGGAATCAGAAGCCATCCAGCCACTCCATTCTACGATTGGTCGATCGCAGTAATCGCGGTATGCGACGATACCGATGCGGGAGAAGGAGTCTGTGAGCGTGGAGATGGAGATTATTTTTGGGAGGGAGGTTTGCAGGGAGGTGAGGTAGGTTGACATTGATGCGGTGGCATCGACGAGGATGAGGAGGTCGTAGAGGGGTTGTTCGGAACCCATCTTGGCGGGAAGTTGTTGATTGTTGAGAGGATGGTAGTTTTTTGCTGTTTGGGATGAATTGGGTTCCGAGTTGTTGGGCTCAGGAAGGAGGTAGTTGGCGAGAGTAAAAGTCTAAATCGAGGACTGCTTGCCTGTTTTCACTTAACCTTCGAATTCTAAAAACTCTCTCATTCACACTCCATCTGACTACAACAATCACCTCGGAAAACAGAACGATCACTGATATAAATACCAATAACTCCTTCACTGAGCCTAAACAATGAGTCAGCCGCCGAAAACGTGACTCCTCTCGGCCAGCGCTAAGCGAGGCTCAGTCGCCTCGCCTCGAATCCGCCTCTTGATCGACCGCCATTGTGACATAGTGTTGATATGAATAGAATAGCGTGAATGATACCATCGGTGTGCGAACAGCTAGAAAGTTTGTAGGCTTTGAAAACGAGATGACGTCGCCGGTGTGTGCGAGAAATGAGTCCGGTGTGCGCGGATATCAAGGCATCGTTACCTGTCATCCTTTAATCTCAAAATAAGGATCAAATGAAAATTGCTTCCCTTCATTAGTAACATGAGATTTGAAGTTTTGCAATGGGAGGAAGTAGATGGCCTTACAATATGCTAGCACTTACTTGCCTTCCCTTCGTCTCTTCTCCTCCCTTGGGATCTTCTTCCCCACAGAAGCGCTAGCACAAAGCCTTCAAACTATACGTCCAACGAGGACTTCCATTCCTTGCAACCACCCAATTACTTACTCCTAAGCCCAAATGCTAGTGGTTTCCCACTCACCGCCGTTCAGCCAAAACCAGCAAATGTGCTCAGGTTAACGGCATACTTCGTTCTCTCTCCCTCTTTGCACCTGGAACGAAAGACAAAGACCCTTTTCTTGCAATTCAATTCGAACAACCATGTAAATCTGCTCCCACTCTAAGAAACAAACGCAAGCCAAAACGTAAACACACGAAATAAAAACACACAAAATATACAACCGCAAGGAGCCAAGACGAGAAAAACTGCAGAAACATATACTGTAACTCGAATAGAGACTATCAAGTAAGCCCAACTAAAACGATATAACTTAGCACAAAATTTGAAAAAATCACACAGCAATAGGTACACCGAAACAAAATACCCAAGGACGGTAATAGAATTACCTCACCTCCATACTACGCTAGCACTGCTAGCATGTATTCCATACACTTTTAAGAAGTATAGAAAAATCGTGGAGTCTCAACCCCCTGCATCCCAAGAACAACCCAAAGTCACACCAGCATCTCCCCTCCTTAAAAAATACAAATATCGATAACCAACGCCCATTAGGTTGGCTCGACGTTGTACTTGATATGTTGTACTTGTATAACACACACGTCAACTGCTTGTGCTACCTCCCCAGTCCCGGATTCCGGAAGCTGGAATCATCGAGACGGCGGAGTAGTAGGTGGGACGGCGAGAACAGAGCTTTTATGGTAGTACTTTGTGCGAAGGGAAGGCTTTTTGGGATGATTGTGCTGGAGAGGCGGTGGGTGGTGGTTGCACGATTTTTTGAGAAACTGGAGAGATGTGATGAGGTCTGGACTTTGGAAGGAGGGGGTGCATCACGTGCCATACCCCCCCACGGGAACCTTGGAAATCGGTCGATTCAGTTGGTAACTCCTGACACGGTCAGCATAGCTTCATTTAATCTTACAATTCACGCACTGAAGCGCTCAGCGGCCGATGAAAATTGAAACAAACCCCCAAATCAATTCTCACGTCAATTCAAACCAACCAACCTCAGTGCTCACTCAGCGAAAAATCCCGTTGGTTCACGTCAATCCGAGGCCATCGTATTTTTAGACGCGCCGCCATGCGATCTCACCCTGCATGGGCCAGACTCGGCAGGTATTCACGAGATCTTTCCTGCTCTCGAGGATTCTGAATTTGGAAGGTACAGTTCAGTATCCAGAAGGTTGCACATAGAAATGATAAGAAATAAACAAAACGAGAGAGGTTTCTGGAGTTTGTGTCGTCTGATCGCGCGCCAGGAGAACCTGGTTTTATGTTTCAAATGCCATCTTGAACCAATAGAATGTCAGGGCCCGGGCCGTCATCTGGTGCGAGTCTCGCGACCCCATAAAAAGCTGGTGGCGGTTTTTGGTGGCTGCTGATGGGCGATCTTCCGGTCCCAGGCGTTGGGGATACATAGGAACAAGCTTTCGGATCGCACTGACGGCGTGTTGATCTGGCGGAGAGTGAGGGGATTCGCGAGCGGAAATTGTCCGACGAGTGAGTTCAAACCTGGAGTCTTATTAAAATAATGAGCAGAACTTCAGTTATGTAGCGAGAGATTGTTGGTGATTGGTTAATCAGTTATGTACCTGGTTGACCGCAGTGGCACATGTGCCAAGTTGCCGCTGCATGCATTTGTGCCCACTTTTCGCTTCCACGTCTCGCTGCCATCCCATTCAAAGAAGCTGATGTTGTGTCGCGGAAAACTTCTTCACCTACATACTACCATTTTGACTGTTAATACATTCTTCAAGCTTTGCTGCCCTCACATCACGTTCGTTACTAGCATCTTTTCCGCTTGCTTGCCTGCCTTTCAACCACACTCGTTCTCGTCTGATATTTGCGCTCTTCGTGTAAATCGCATTTGAACACGCACATACATACATCCCATCTTCACATTGTAATTATATCGCCATCTCTCATCTTCGACACCTACCAGCACAATGAAGACCACAACCTCCAACCCCGTCTTCCTCCTCGCAACGCTCTTCCCGTCCCTTTCCCACGCAACAGCCTCCTGCCAAAGCGGCTACACAGTCTGCCAACCCACGGGCGCAACCTCAGAAACCTCCCCCCTCATCGGCACCACAGCCTTCGCCAATCTCCTCAATGACCTCCTCGCCTCCTCCCTGCCCACATTCAGCAAAGCAAAAAGAGATTCCGGCAGCGCGTCTCTATGCTGCGTTTCCTCACTCTCCTGTCTAACGCTCTCCACGCTCTCCATCCCCTTCTGCTACGATAAATTCACCACCAACTATGTGCTCCCCGACAACAGTTTCGGCACCGTCGCCACAGGAACTTATACCTCGAGCGGCGGCGATACCGCGAATCTGTTAACAGGCGATTACACGCTCTCCTCCGGCCAAACCGGCAACATCTACGCTTCAGTCCCCGCCGAGAAACCCAACACCGCAACCCTCGCACTCCCCGCGCAATTCACCGCCTCGGGCGTCGGCTCCGCGATCCCAGCATCCGCTTTGGGCGGGCTAGAAACCGTCACGTACACGACGACGCTTCCAGCTAGCACGATCCCGGGAACGACGGTTAGTCCGTCTACGATTCCGGGATCGACCGAGACGAGTCTGGAGTTGAGTCCGAGTACCGCGGGGACGGAAACGGTATCCGTCACTTCAACTGTGGTGTCTACTGTTTCTCCTAGTACGATTGCGGGAACGACGCAGCAGGCGAGTACGATTCCGGCGAGTGCGACGGTGGTTACTACGACGCAGGCGATTCCGGCGAGTGGGAGTGCGTCGGCGAGTGCAAGTAAGAAGGGTGCTGCGTCGAGGACAGGGAGTGGGGTATCTATGTTCGAAGGTATCTTGATTTTGGGTTCGTTGTTTGTGGCTTGGATATAATGTTTGATTCGGTTGTTTGGTTTGGATTCTGGAGTCTCGATGAATAATGGGCGGGGAGTTGAATATGGAGTTTGGCGCGATATTTGGTTCTAGTAAAGGATAATGAAAATCTTAATATACCACCCCCCCTCCCTCCCTCCCTCTCCCTCTCCCTCTCCCTTTCCCTTTCCCATCCATTTCCCCCTCTACTCACCATCTACTCCTCACTACCAGCTACCTAACTCTTCTCCGTTTCTCTTTTGTAAAACCTCTTTCTTTTCTGCACACACACATACCACACCCGAAAGGGGAAAGAATCTCCCGTGTCCCTTACATATCTGAAATTAAGGCACAGATTCCCTCATTCCCTATAACCCAAACATCATCTAACCTAAATATTCTTAAATCACCTACCTACTCCAGGGATTTGAAATTTGGTAAGTGAATAAAAAGCCACCTACCAGCAAGTATCAAGTGCGCAGGTAAACAGTGCACAGAGAACAGAATAGTATACAATCCCAGCAAGTAATACTGTATGCCGTTGAAAGTTCGAATGTACTTTTTTTTTTTAGGATATATTATCTGATAATCAACACACCAACAAACCAACAAATCCCCATTCCTTCGATCTCAATTTTCAAGCTAATAGCATCCATCTTCCACACTAAATCCCGCCCCGTCAAAACATGACAAACTCTCCTTACCTTACCTTCCAAACTCTCCTTCCCTCCCTTTCAAGTCCTGTAATGCCCTCTCTCCCCTTCTCCCTTCACACAAAAATGTTACGTTACATCACCCTTCTCTCCATCCTCACTTCATAATTGCATCCTCATTTAGGGATACATCTAGGAATGCACCACAAGTCTGGCATGAACCAACATCGAGATAACAGTCCAAGGTACAGTACACAATCCTACACCATCCCACACCATACCCAACCAACACTATCGCACAATCCCATTAAATCCATCTCCCCCCCCCCCCACATCAACTTATAAATCCTCTGAAACAAAATAAGCAAACGAAACAAGGCAATAAACAGCGTCTTCACCCTCCACATATCGTTCAATATATCACTCCAAATTTCGAGGAATTTTTCAAGCAAATAAGCGAGAGATAAAGGTACTGTAGATCAGATGATAGAGTAAGTCAAATTCCCTTATGATAATGGATATGTATTTAAAAGAAGAGAGAAAAGATGAAGATGAAGATGACCCCGTGAGTAAAAAAGTAGAATCACAAAAGAAGCCGTGTTTTGTAACCCCTACTAGCATTTTGCATTCACGGAGACACGCAAAATGGCATTGACATTATTACACTCCGATTAAATGAATGATTGTAAGAACTAATACATGCTGCATTTAAAGTTCATAATATCCCAACATCCCAGCTGTGTACCTGTGTACAAATATAAATCACGCGACGCCCGCAAATCCAACCAAAACCCATCAGCACCCCCTCACACCACGACAAAAGAAACAAGCTAGTTCAAATTCCTACCCTTTCCCCAAAAAATACAATTTCGACTGAGTTAATTCAGAAGAGGTTTCGCAATGTAGGAGGTGAAGATTTACAATGCTTGAGAAGGAGCATTTGGGTCCTCGGGGATGATCTTCTTCAAGTCCTTGCCAACAATGATGAAGAGTTGAAGGGTGAGGATGATGAAGAAGGCGAAGCTGAGAACGGTTTGCATCAGGAAGACCTTGGCGTATGCCTTGACCAATCTGATACGTGCGCTCCAGTCAAAAGTCTTCCATGCATCGAGCATGCCAATAACACCGGTTCCACCGACGATTTCGGGAATTACTTTTCCGCCGAAGCTACGGTCGAAAGGCACGATGGTCTCCTCGGAATCAGCCAGAAGAGAGGCCTGGACACGGACGAGGGCTACGTTGGCTGGGAGGGCGATGAATAGGGCGAGGACCATGGTTACGGCGAGGACTGCGAGACTCTTGAAGAAGAGAGCTGTTGCTGCGTGTTGAGAGAGATTCTCCTTCAAGGCTTGTGGGTTTCCGACGGTCATTGGGATGCCGAAAGCGAGGGCAAGCTGGAATGGAATGAGGAGGGTGACTTGTTCAGCGGTAGCGAGTGCGGCTGTTGGAAGGGCAATCTTCTTCCACATCTTCATTGGTGGCATGCGACGGAACCAGGTCTTTGGGCTAGGCTCGGAAATGACAATGTGTGTCCATGTAAGAGCCAACGAGGCGCAAATGACGGTGGCGACAATGTTGGCCAACATTTGTGCGAACATACTTCCTCCAAAGATTCTGGCTGCAGATTTCGAGACGGCGTTCAAGGCAAATGCGTAGACGAGGAAAATGGAGAAACCGCGGAATCGAGAGCGGAATCCACCCTTGGATTGTAGGAGTTGGATGGTCTTCTTGAAGCTGGAGGTAATGGGTTGGGGCTTGACGCTCTCGAGCTCGGGGTTCTTGTTAAGGCTGGCATCGCTGTCGTCGGTAGGAAGAGGTTCGAAAGTTATGGATTCTGGAGGAGATTCGATCATAACGAGGGTTGGAATGAGGGTCTTGAAGGTGTATTCAATCTGCCGATTCCGTTAGCACTTCTCTGAAGCCTTACTCGGTCGAGGGGTATCATACCATAACGAATGCGAAGAAATATGTGAACACAGTCAAACCGAGCATGATAACACCCCAAGTCGGAATCTGATATTGCTCCTCTTCGCTGCCCTTCTTCATGGCAGAGGCTCCCATCTCCACGCCACGACGCGCAATAGTCGACATAATACCGCCGGACACCATGATGGGCAGTATCGTCTGATGTTGTATTTTATGTAAACGAAAGGGAAAAGGATCTCGCAGACTGAGATAAGTTGGTAGAGTCGTGAATAATTAAATATCACGATGAAAGAAGTATGTTTTGAAGAAAGAGCATGAAAGGGAAGACTGAAGGTCGACGGCGAGGGGTTAGGCAGAGCTTTAGATACGAGGTTGCTCCCATTACGAGAATCGTGGCGCAGGCGGCGGAGCCCAATCGATTGGCTGACAGCCCAGCAACACGAGACCGAAGCGTCCAAAAGGAGCTGCTAGCCTGTGCGTGCAGGCAACGAGCGGAGCACAGTTCCTCCATTGCCTCATTGCTGACGCTGGATTAAAATTACTATTGGAATTGAAATCGCGAGGCGCTTCGTACCAACAGCCATATCACCGATTTTCCCGTTCATCAATGTTGGCATCTTCCAACCGTCCAACAGTTTTTGCAGTTGAAACGCTCTCCAAGCCCCGTTTGCTTCAAGCCTCGCATGATTCCAACCAACATCAGTACTGTGCCATACTGAAAAGCCCTCACTGCGCCAAATAGAGTAGACGGCTTATGGTAAGATGCTGCTGATCCTGTTGGTGTATTCGTGGCCTTTTGGGGAAGGATCGAGATGCCTTTGGAGTTTTGTGTCACCTCTATTTTTCTCTACGCGACAGCCGGTGAATATTGAATATATTTACATGCGATGAGGGGCACCAACATGAAGTGCTTTCTGTGGTCCAAGCGGACGACAACAACTGCGTCATGGTTGACCTCGAAGCACCGCCTCAAGTCGGTGTAGAGACTTTACGTGAAATCGCGTTGAACTACTGCAATACCCAGCCACGGCCAGCACATCATGATATCCATGCCGTCGATCCTGTCAAGCATCCCATTTTCATTCATTATTCGCTGCTAGCGTATTGCTAGCGCTTGGTGTATAATTTTTGCTTAGCTCTAATATCTCGCTCTCGTAGCCAATTTGGTTTCAAGCACGAGTCGTGTCGCGGCTCTACTCACGACGTGGTGGCGACACCCCAAGACAAAAAGCAGAAGATTTCAATCGCATATCTTGACCCTTATTCCAAAAAAGTCCTTACATGCGATCTATATTCAATTTTCCTCATGTTACTTCTTAGGCCTCCTGGGGAAATTTGATTAAATATCAGACGATATATCAAAAGAGTGTGCCAGAATGAAGCCCTCGCCTCTTACGCGAATATCTAGAGGCAGTCCTCAAGGCGTTCCTGAATATCCCCGCCCAGGATCTCACGAGCTACATACTGTTCCCCCCTCTCAATTTCACACCAACGCTCAAGTTGAATTGTACGTATACTGCTAACTGCATCGAAATTCATTGGTTAACAAAACCAACCAACACTAGCCTATCTCCTACGCCATGAATCACAAGTTTTCTGAACTTGAAAATTGCAGCTCAGCCTCTTCCTTTTTCTAACATCTACCAGGAAAAATGAGTAAACCCCAGCTTTTAGGATACGTCTTAGTGACCGGCGGTGCAAGCTTCGTCGGTTACCACATCGTCAGTCGAATCCTCGAAACAGAACCAGACTGCAACATTACAGTCATCGACCACCCTTCCAACCTCACCCGCTTTCCATCAGTCACATACCTGGACGTTGATCTCTCGTCTAAGCATCATGTCATCAAAGCACTCGAGGAGATCCGACCCCGCGTAATCTTCCACGCTGCCTGTACATATTCCCTCTCCCTCCCGGCCGCAACACACATGCAAATCAACTTCACCAACACCCTCAACCTCCTCTCAGCCACCAAATCCCCAACCCTCAAAGGAACAGTAAAAGCATTCATCTACCACTCCTCCTCCTCCGTCATCGAAACCGGCACCACCTCCCTCCTCAACGCCCCCGAAACCCTCCCCGTCCTCCTCTTCCCCCATCAAAAATTCCCCTATCCCCTCTCCAAAGCCCTCGCCGAAAACGCCGTCCTGCAAGCCAACGGAACCAATGGCCTCCTCACATCATCCGTTCGTCCAGCCGGCACATTCGGCGAATGCGACACGGAAACCGTCCTGAAGTTTCTCAACACCGCCAAGAGCGGAAGAGCAAATATGCAGATAGGTGATGGTCAAAATGTCTATGATTTCCTGTACGTGGGAAATCTAGCACACGCCCACCTCCTCGTCGCCAAAGCCCTCCTCTCTCCCCTTTCCTCCCCCTCCTCCCCTAAAGTCGCCGGCGAGGCTTTCCACATCACAAACGACGAACCCTGGCTATTCTGGGACTTCCCCCGCGCCATCGCAAACCTATCCGGCCACCCCGTCTCTCCTTCTTCCATAAAAAGCATCCCCTCATGGGTCGCTTTCATCATAGCATTTTTCTCAGAGTGGATGGTTTGGTTAACAAGTGCGGGGAGAAGGGAAAGCGCGATGACCAGGCATGGAGTGAGGTATGCGGTTCTTACGCGGACGTTGGATTGCGGGAAGGCGAAGAGAATACTGGGGTATAGACCGCTGTATGGTATGAGGGAGGGGTTGGAGAGGACGGTGGGGTGGTTTGAGGGGAGGGGGGGGGAGGTTGGGTGGGGGGGAAGTAGATTGTGAGGGAACTTCTTATTGATGGGTTGGGTGGGAAGGGAATGGATAAACTTTGAGTACAATTTATTATGGGAGCTACCCGTTTCATGCATTGTAATAGCCCGCAACTTCTCTTACCTATCTCGATCTTGCCACTGCCATTCTACTCAACCCTCCCACCCAAACCCAACTTACCCTCCCCCCCTCTTCCCCCACCCCTTTCCAAACGTCTTTCTCCCCCCCTTACACATACCAAAAACCCCCCTTTACCACAGCTCCAAGTACTTCATTATCGGATGTATCGCTAATTTAACCGGGAATCTTCAAGAGTCTACTGTAGAGGACTAGTCGACACTTTTGGAAGTGGAGAGATTAAAGATATGGTTTAGATATGAATTGGGTTTGGGAATGAGGCGTAGGGTTTTGAAGATGATGTTTGGGGTATGGGGGAGGGATGGAGGGAGGAGGGAGGGTGATGGGTTGGATGGTATTCTTATTGTGGCTAAGAGTCGACCTTCGTTCCTTAGTGGTGTAGGGGGGGGGGGGGGGGGGGCCCGGCGGGCCAGATTGGGTTTTTGTTACCGGTAATGGTTGTGGATCCTATGTTTCCATTCCTTTCAGCTGGTTTATGACTCTTCTAGAGCAAGCTAGAGTTGGAAATAAAGAGCTGGGATGGGTATTTAAATAGTCACTACAGCCCTGTAGATTCCTGGAATATTTCCCGCTTTAAAAATAGTAAGGGTATGCAGAGGGTATTTGTGGGTTAGATGTTTACTAAGGGTTTATCGCTTCTTTCTATGAACTCTATTGAACCTGAATTCTGCTCTCAAACCTGAAGAATTGCATCTACTTGCAATCTGATTATCTCCCGTCTTTTAGAACTAAGAGGGATTAATTGAATTAGGAATAGCTTCATTTTAAGCATTCAGATACCGACTCCGATACCAGAAAGCTTAAACCCTCTTGGCATTTGGAGCCCTCTGGAATACGCTAAGGGGGTGATTATTATAAGTCTGGAAGGCTTGGCTCATTGCGTACCGGTACCTCCTACGTCAATAAAAGCGAGGTGTTTCTGGCAGGCCAAGAAATCTGACTTGAGCTTTCCCCAGGAACGAAGCTTGATCTTTGGCAACTAAACTCGGACCTAACTTGGCTTGGTAGTGGTACTGCTGTGCGAAATTCTGCTTTTTGAGGCATGGGCAAGAGAAAGATGCGAATTGTTGTTGATTGTGTTGTAGGAAGCTAGGCTATATGCTAGTCGTTATCAGTAAGTGATTGACCATCTTCATACTAGCACTTTGGCCATCATCCCAACTTCTTATCTTAAATGAACCAAGCAGCTTAACACTACCCACTACGCTCTCCTTCAAAACTCTTGGATTTAAGTGTAAATTAAACATTTCTTGTAAGCCATTTTTTATGCCTGCTCGCCCGGATCACACCTTCTTAAGGCCCCACTTTTAGACTCTAACGCTCTCCCATTCGCTGGGAATAGCTTCATTCCTGCCCCCACTTCTGCTTTGCTAACGCGCCCCAGGTCGCAATTCTGGGAATAGCTTCGCCTACTCCTACGCGCCGCACAGTCGTATAAGGGCTAGCTACCTGTAGCCAATGTCCGATGTACAAACTACTTACTAAGATATCAATCGTCTATCAAAATGTTGATTAATCGGCTCCTTTCAAACATTGCGGCATGAAATGTTGTCCCGGTCTGACCAGCCGAATTTTGCAAGGCGAGAGTTGCAAAACTCAAAGGAGGAAGACGCAATAGGGTGCTATACCTATCCGGGCCAATCCACGTGGAATACCCCACGTTCGCACCATCGCGATCTCTAAGCATAGTCTTGGTTTACGGGAGTGCTCCCGTCCGATTGGTCGCCTTTGAGTTTTGCTTTGAAATCGATTTTCCACCGAACGCCGAATACGCCTTGTAAGTTGCAGATTCACCAGTTTCATGTGGCGCTTATTTGTAGCTTTGATGAAGTTGTCGAGTTATATAAGAATGCTATTTGTCTCGTCTTAAATCATCATCAATTGACTTGAATTCCAAGGTTCACGACGAAGTAGGTCACGTGCTTAACCCCGCAGCCCCCCATTGACGAACCCCGCGCCATATATCAAGACGAAGAGAAGCTTAAGTCAAAACAACACTAAGTACAACACGCAAAATGGCAGCTCCAAAGATTGTTTTTTACACCAACCATGGTTGCCCTTGGGCTCAGCGTGCTCAGATTGCTTTGAATGAACTGGGACTTGAATATGAAACTGTCATCATTGACCTTTCTGTCCCTCGAACCCCAGGTATGTCGAGATCTCACCAGGACATCCTCTAGAGTCTTCGGAGGAATTTGGATATTCACCAGAACCAACTTGTATCATCTTTACTACGACATTTACTAACCTACCTTACAGAATACCTCGCCATCAACCCCCGCGGTCTCGTCCCCGCCATCAGCTACAACGGCCAAATCCTCGTCGAATCCGGCCTCATCGCCCAATTCCTCGCCGACGCCTTCCCCAGCCACCTAGAGAAAACGACCGTCGAAGAAGGCGGTGCGCTCCAACGAGCTGCCATCAACTTCTTCGTCGATACTTTCATCTCCAAAATAAACAGTATTTTCTTCACTGGAATCAGAGCCGACAAGGGCGAGGAGAAGAATGCCGCTGCGGAGAACTTGGTCGCGGCGGTTGTGAAGGAGATTGAGCCTTTGCTATCGGATGCTGCGCCGTTTTTTGGAGGTGCGGATAAGTTGACGTTGGCTGAGGTATGTTGATTTATTTTGGATATGGAGAGGTTGCTGATGCTGTGTATAGGTCCAAACAGCATCTTTCGTCATCCGGATCTTGACTTTCGCTAAGCACGAAGATCTGTTCCCTGCTAGCCTTTTGACGGGTCTGGAGACTAAGGCGCCTAATTTCTGGAAATGGGCAAATGCTCTTTTGGTTAAGGGGAGTGTGGTTAAGTATTTTGATGCGGAGGTTATTGCGGAGAGGACTGTTGCGAGAATTGCTTCGTTGAAGGCAAAGGCATAGGTATACTTTGTGAATGGGTTGTAGTTTGGGGACTGGACTTTAGCAAATGCAAATAGTTGCGCTATGGAGCACATATTATCGATGATCCGACCCAAAGAAATCCACTGCGAAGCCTCAATATGGGAAAACCCATTTATATTTTTTCTTCATTGCAGTGTTCCCTGTAGTTTCTAGTGATCGGCAAAGCTAACCATGTTGCCTCACAGATATATCTCTTTAAACGAATTCCGAAGAGATCGAAGTATAATCTCCTGGAAACTGGCATGTTGTTCCGGGTCTACTAAGTCAAGCAATTGACATAAGAGACCACGTCCAGCTTATTTCCAGTGCATTGCTTCACATGAAAGCAAGAACCTCCTCCCATAACTCTATAATACAACTAGTAAGGGATAGAAGTTACCCTCCTTGCAATCATGCTTTGCCGGCAAACACTCCTTTTGTGAAATCAATAGTTCGTTTATCTATTTGCATAATACGAAAAAGTTCAGTAATGCGTTCAGAGCAACAATTTTACAAAATAGACCGCAAATCCGAAACAATGTGCCAGTATCTACGAGACTCAGGCAGTTACCTGCTCTTTGCGGCTCGTGATCTCCGGATACTCGTCATCGCCAGATGACCTGCAGCTCGCTTATCAGAGCCCCTGCATATCTATCCATGACTTATCACGTGCTTTTTACCCCTTCTCGCTCGCATACCGCCATTACAACTTCTCATAAGAAACATCCCCTGAAATAATGAGGATTTAAGGATGGGATAGCCTATCATGTAACTGGAAGCAACCTGATTTGATGCCAACGCAGGTGATTCCGATTTATTTACATGGTGCTATATTCCACCCCCACCACGACCCAGTTTTCCATGGGGGGTTTTCCACATGTTTAATTTCACGTCTTCAAAAAAACGGATCGCGTAGTGGTATAAAGCAGAGTTATTTCCTTGCCCACGGTGAAGACGCGATTGTGTGTTGCTTGACCCAAGGTGTTGAACTGTCTACTTTCCATCACCCACAACCGTCCAAAATGAGATTCAGTCACTTTGCCGGCGCATTGGCAGCAACTGCCTTTGCTACTGCTGCTATCATTACCCCTGCTCGTAAGTTGCTTCATCTACTTATGGCAAAGTTGATCATCGCTAAATTAAACTTCAACAGCCATCCGAGAACGCTCCTGGATCACAGAAGTAGGAAACATAATCCTCGACCTCGAAAACCTGCTCGGTTTCACAGCAGCCGAAGACGCGCTTAATACCTTAACAGGGGGTGCTTTATACAAAGTGAGCAACTACCTTCTCCTTCTCTCAAAAGTCCCTTTCCGGACCTCACATCTTCTCTTACTTACACCCACCCACAGTTCGAAGACGAACTCGGCATCACCTTCGCCGAAGAAATGCTCGGCCTCTCGAATTCGACCGCCGCCGCAGGCGATATCCAGTATATCGGCGCAGCTATTGTGCTCTACTTGGATGGGTTTGGATTGGCGGATATTGATGATTGGTTGGTTGATGTGACGGATGGGGGCATTTTGACGTTTGAGAATATTACCGGGATTGCGGATGTGAGGGCGGCGTTGGGGATTGAGCAACCTGGGGATGGGTTGTAGATGTACTAGTGGAGATGTGCGTGCTATCAGAAGGAGGTGTTTTGTGCAGATGTTTTGTACAGAAATTAATGTGAGGAATCTGAACTGAGTGGTGGGGGTGCAAGTAGGCCAACTTTTAGTAATACTAGTATCTGTCCTTGTGCTGCTCTGTTTCACGACAAAAAAGAAAGCGCAAAGTGGAAAAATATAATTGTATAAAGATGACTAATTTGAGGAAAGTAGCTAATCAACTTTTACGACGCAATTCCAAAACGCAATCCTCGCTCCTCGGCTATAGCTGAGTTTGCCTCTTCGCTTCAATGGGCGCTTCGACCCAGCTAAACCGATTCGACTCGCACCTGTTCACGAGAATCTCATAACCAGCATCTCCAAGTAACTCGCCTACTTGTCCCTCCCCCCTCATTTCAGCAGCCACCTCGCCGGCTGGCATCTCATATATGTGTACTGGTCTTCCATCCGTTTCTGCAACCCATGTATGCTTTTGAGTTTCCATTTCCGTCGGGGGAGTCTCGCCCTCGAGCTCGGTATTCGCTGATAGTTTCTGGTTTCCGGAGCCTTCTGGTATTTCCAATCTTTCGAATTCCGCAGCTGCTGATTTTGCGGTCACTGCAGCTTTACGCCGCCGTCTGATGACGAAAATGTAGTAGGTCGGAATACAAGCGACAATTAAACCTATTACGCTGCCGACTATGGCTCCGATATCTGACGTAGTTAAAGATCTCGAAGACTTCGGGGTTGTGCTAGATGTGTCGCTAGATGTGCCGTTGGTAATGTTAATTTCTAAGTACGAGGGTGCCAGAATAGGAAAAACATCGGCTTCTGAGTTGGCGACCCATTTGTATGGATAGACGCTGAAATTCCTTCGGTCGTAGTCAGCCACCACATATGCCTCCTGGAAGAAAGTACGCCCAAGCGTGTATTGCGTAGAATTTGCGGCGCGTTTTAGAGGGAAGTAATTCGTAGTGTTTGCGACATAGGGGTATTGTATTGAAAGATCAAACGCTGCATATGGAAGAGTGATGTTGACAGCTACACCGGGAGACAAATTTCCTAGGGTAAAAGTTATCGAAGGGTTGGTTGAAAGTAGAGCGGTATGTTGTTCATAGTTGACAGGATATAGATTGGTGGTGTTGTCCCAGGTGAGGTTAAAGGATCGCTCGAACAGCTCACAAGCTTCAATGGGAAGCCAAATATAAGGCAAGCTTGAATCCAAAAAAGCCGGTATCGAAGAGGTAAGGAGTGATGTCTGAGATACACCACTGGTACTGTTTGTTGCAGTGATAGCGGTAATCTGAACGGTTAAATCGCTGACATCCTCTTCATTGAAAGGCCAGGTGACGTTATGAGCCTCGAACTTTGATTGATCAAAACCACCCAAAACCAAACTTCCAAGAACATTATCGAAGCGATACTTGTTTCCAGCTGTATAAGCCCACGACAGACTGGGAATCTGAGAAGAATTGCGCAAATTTTGCATAAAGCTCGGGATGGGATCGCTGAAATCGGTGAAGTTGGAAGCGCGTGGTGTTAATCCAAATAATCCAAGGTACGTATCTTTGGTCGCGATGCCAGCGACAGTCTGGTTTTTCAAATTAGGGCCTCCAGAACCCTCCCATCCAATAGTGATGTCGTCAGATCCAAGCTCTGCTTTTCCAGTATAACCGAGATGTGTGTCCATTAAAAGCGGATAGATATTGGAAGTAGGATCTGCGGTATTGTTGAGCCATGATGTCGAATTGCCTGGCACGAATTCCCCCCCTCGAAGATCTGCGCAATTCGAGGGATCGGATGAGATGCATCCTTGTGGGAGAACGACGGATGTTTGGTGGGAGGCGGTGGAAATGAATAACCGAACGGTTTGGGCTGGTGTGCCGATTTCGAAAGCGAAAGTGGACCAGGATCCATCTATACCATACCCTTAGAAATGTTAGTTTTCTTTTTCTTAAAAAGAAGCTTTTGGTGGGGGACCTACAATCTTGAGATGCTGCTACAGAAATTGGCGAGGGAATTGACCTTCTGGATTTGATATCTGCCCTCACTTGATACCAATTAAGTGACAAAAGCTGTGCGATCAATAGAAATCTCGAAAGAGTTCGCAGGTTCATCTTAGAAATGAAATGTTCATGTCGTACAGTACATGTCGCATTGAACAAGCAGGAAACGAACGGGAAACTCTATGCTACTGCATCAACCGCAAGAATTTGGGAAGTGCAAGGTGCCAAAAGTGGCTGAAGGAGCTGACGATATGGTAGACAGATACAAGTAGAGAACTCGTGCAGACAGACACTCTAGTCTACTGTTACTGCACCTGCAGTTATCCGGTCGATTCGTAGACAGGCCCCCAAAAGAAGATTTTAGGCAAAAGCTTTTGCTCCCGTAGGCTGATGCTTGTGGTCTGGTTGTACTGTACCACCCACACAGCCGCTGGGGCTCACTCGTTTTTCAAACGGTGGCTCCTGAGAACTAATGCGCCCCAATAGTTGTACCTCTAGGGAAAATATTGCTCCACGATGTTCTTGGCCCTTCTTGTGCAATGCAGAATCTACTGTAATACTGTAAGCCATTCTCTTGACCGCAAACCACCCGGTCTTGGCCACTTTCAACTCGGTGAGTCTGTTATTTTTACGCCCTCGTACGGTCGCACCCTTGTTGTGTCAACACAAGCTGAACAGGTTGTCCTGCGGTGAACAGAAACTGAGCCAATGTTTGAATGATGGTACTCAGTCCATTAAGGTATATATATTTCAGCTGTGCAGTTTTTGAGGGAGGTATTGTCGTTGTCGCTGTCGCTACCCCCTGTCATCACAGAACATTTTCTTGAATAAGCAAGCATGCAAGAATTTGATAAAATATGGCGGATTTTGTGTGCCGTTCTCTTTGGCGTACCAGAGGGAGCAGCACGTAGCTACCCCATACGCCTTTGAATCTATGCCCGGCTAACGTATTTTAGTGAATACTTCATATTTTAACAACACAATTCCAACTACTAGGGCGTCCTCTTCTTCTCCTTCAAATTGCTGTTTTGCTCTACAGGTGCGTCTTTCCAGGTGTCAATTTTGTGAATTTCCGGATCGATGTACCCACCTTAAGACGTGAACCTAAATTCCCGAGACATCTCTAGAAGAGCTACGCTAATTTTATGAGTTGTGATTATTAGGATACGGTGACTGAAGTATACTGGACCTCAATTACTACTGAGACTTGGTATGAGATTGCAACCCTCACCTCCTATACTACCTATATTACTCCATATCCCAACTCAACCTTGACGTCGGTTAGGGTACGCTGGTGCCCTAGCCACATTGGAATTAAAGGGAATGAGATGGCTGACTGCGCCGCCGGAGCCGCTGCTAGAAGAAAGCCACCTAGGCCTATCTCTCTTTGCACTGCTACTATCGGTCGCAAGGTTAAGGAGATGGGTGTAGTTAGAG
>QYAP01000477.1:0-34397 GCA_003988905.1 Hymenotorrendiella dingleyae
CGCGAGCGCTAGGGCAGCGCGAGATTTTGGCAAGTCAGCGGCGGAAAACAGCGACCAAACCGGCCGAAAACAGCAGCCAGTTTGCCGTCTGGTCGTTTATATAAGTAATATTATATGTACGACTATTTTCCGGATTAATAATACGGACCAATAAGAACGTCATAATCCACAGAATAGGAAATTAACTATAGATCAAAATTATATGATCATTACGTGTTCGCGTAAAGCGTTCTACCCTAACCTCAACATCGCTTGACCTCTCATTACTTCGTAATATCGAGCACTTGCCGACTTCGGTATCGCTTCACCAACGCGTCTTCCGTACAACGTCGCTTCAACAACAACGTCACCTCGTCTAAAGTAACACATTGCGATTCATAGCCTTCAAAACAAGCAGACTTACGATAAATAATTCAGCTGAGTTATACACCATTTGTAAGGCCCATCAGAAGAATTATTTTTAGCCATTGACCTAACACGATTTAAAGCTGCCCCGTCGCAGTCCGCCGGTGGTGTGCCGAGCATCTCAATTTCCCCGTCATCCTCCTCTCACAACAATCGACTGCGAAAAGCCATGAGTGCTGAAGCCCTGATACGAGGGGCTTTCACCTGCTATGCTTACGACCTCAGCCTCGCACTTCGACTGGCTCCCTCACATGCGCGGACTACATTGGATAATTTGCGCATCAAAAATGGACATGGCCCAACCGGCCGTTTTAACATTTATAACAATCTCCCAACTTATCATGAAAAATCGAAACCCGCTCTGTTTCCTTTGTACCAAAGGCAACTATCATTGATCGCATCACGACATAAGCGTTTCACCCTGGAGTCCGGTTGCCCGTTCCTACACCAAAGTCGCAATGGCTGGGGAGTCATGTTTCCTCTTGACTTGATATCCCCTGGCCCCCTTGAGTTGTTGACTGATTTGGACAACAACTTTGTCGTCCCTGTAAAGGATGAGATTTCACAGTTTTACGGGGGTTTTTGGCGCGAAAAGACGCGACCAAAAGATGATTTGAAGAAGAGATGGTTCATACGCCAATCAGTTTCTGTAACGTTTGGTCGGACCAAAAAAGAAGCGGAGAATGTGCTGCGGAATATGGCCATTGAAGGATACTCAAGCGGCTTTGGGAATTTGATCCCGACGGGTTTTATTTTAAAGCCGCGGCTTTCTTCGAGAAATCAGCCAGCTTCATGGTCCACTGTGATCGCAGAATATCCTTTCCGGGCATCAGAATAAATTACAGCCCTGATGCTGTAATTTCTACTTGCGGAGGTAACTTTGTACGGATTTCCCTCAAGAAACCAATACACGACTTCGGAAAAGCTAACGCATCATAGGTAGTTGTGAAGGATTTGAGCGAGTGCGGGAGACGATAAATATTTTAAGCGAGCTTATAAAGGGGGACAAGGTCATGAGCCCGACCAAACTCCGCATTTCGGGCCGGCTCGAATTCCAGTAACACTCCGGTCGAGCTCCGGTTGGGGTGAAGTTCTTTCATTTCGGATACCGAACATCAAGCTTGGCGCCATGGCATCGCCCCTATTTTCATTCCAGACGATCGCAGCACGCATGCAGACCAAAAATATTTTGGCGTGGGCCATTTTATCGCAAAGCGCCATGGCGCTTTGGAAGTTCTTGGCTTCCGGGCAAATGCTGGGGAAGGAGATAGGGCCTGAACTCTGGACCATTTTGACGCGCTCCGAAGTTCTTGATTTTGTTGATCTTCTGTTGGGTATAGTTTCAGCAACATAAGCTTAAAAATGGTTGGTGCTTATTTGTGCGTTTGATAGGCAAGATCAGATTATCTTCGATTCTTTTTTTAAAGTTCCTGAGTTTCATAATCTTTTATTAGACATTGTTTCAATCTGGCCGAGGGTCAGAGGTTCTACAGTATGGCGCACGTGACCCCAACACCACAGCCGTCCGCCTACGAAGGTAGACTCTTAGCCACGATAAGATTGACATTGTTTAAGGAGCATGTACCCAAGAGAGGTTGGTGCGTACTGAATGTTTGGAAGTGGATTTCTGGTTATCAGAGCTGATGAACACAGCATGGCGTCTCTGAGAAAATGTTTGGTAGTGAAACATTTTGTGAGGACACATTTAGTATTATTTTCCACCTGTCTTTGAATTGCTGAAGTTTATGGTGCCGGTTGTTGATCAGCGTCATGCGAGACTTGCACGTCTATCCCCCTCTTCCCCAGGTTGTTTTCATGCCATGGCGAGCGAAGAAGAGTCAGCACAAGATCATCTTGAGGAAATACATGGGGAGAAGTTCTCAGGTCATTTGGATTAGGGCTGTACCTACTTGGCCGTCCTGCTTGTCTTGGCTTAGTATAAGGTTTACAGCTCTGGTTTGCTTGGTTCCTTCTGGCATCCCTGGCAATCCCGAACTCCACGATATCTATGGCATATTTTTAACGGGTTGACCTCCAAACCCCGAATTTATGGATACAATTCTTCCCGACTTTCACCCTTACTTGATCCTACTCGGCTTGCGTACCGTACACACTCAGTCGATTGGCCGATTTACTCCACAGAGTATGAAGGCTATGCTGGGTAGGGGGTCTAATTGGGCAGAACCCAGGAAATGGATAGAATTCCAGCCTGGCTCGAGCTTGATTCCACCTTGTATCATCCACCCCGTGGTGGAGTAAATCGGCCAATCGACTGAGTGTGTACGGTATCTCAAGTGACAGGCAGGCCAAGCGAGAGACCAAGACACATCGCCGGAATTGGCTCGAAACTCTTCCCAGAAGAGATGATCGCAAGAAATCAGAGGCCTTGGAAGGGGCTGTCATCACAATGTGGGATGAGTACAAGAGCAACTCGATCTGCTCCTTCAGATTGAGTTTTTCACCACCAGGCACCAGCTCTTGTTTCTCTTCAATCAAACCTTCAACTACACACACTCTTTGCATTTCGAAAGCTTAAGCTTAACAAGAACTATGTACCGTCTACTACTTAGCCTTTCGGTCTTGGGTGGCGCTCTTGCTTGTCCTGACCACGACTTTGCTCAACATGCATTCGGAAAGCGCGCCGAGGCGGGAGCAAAAGACTGGAACTACGAGACCTCTTTCAATTGGGGCAAGATAAATCCAAGTAGGGCATCTCAATATCTACAGGCATTCGACGTCGCTAATCGCAATTCTAGACTATACCCTCTGCCAGACTGGCACCCAACAAGCACCAGTTATACTCAGCCACACTACAAACCTCTCGACAACCCACATCCCAACGTAAGCATTCTTAATTCCACCCCCTCAATCCTCAATATGCATACACCCCACCCTCCAACATCTCTAACTCCATCTCAGCTTCACCTACACTTCACCTGTTCAAGGCAACCTCTTCAACTGGGAACACGGCCCCGCCTTCACTGTCGACACAACAAGCACCCCCCTAACCTCTTCCAACTCCTTCAGCTTCGACAACGAAACCGTATACCTGCAAGGCTGGCACATCCACTCACCAGCAGACCACACCATCGAAGGCGACAAAACAAAATCCGAACTCCATTTCGTGCACGCCGACGCAGCGGGAAAACCACGCGCCGTCCTCGCCTTCATGATCGATCCTGGACAGACAGATTCCCCATTTTTCAACCAAATGGCCTCCAACACATCGACCGACGGTGTTTTCCATTCGCAGGTCCCCAACTTTGATGATACTACGACTACCATCCCCATGTCTTTGGATATGTCCCTGGCCTTGAGCGAGGTGAATTCCTTCTCCGAGTTCTGGACCTATAATGGGGGCTTGACCTCTCCACCTTGCACTGAAGGTATTCGCTTCTTTATCGCAAAGAGCAAAATGGTTGTTGGTGTCACGCAGATGCAGGAGATTTTGAGGGTCAGCACATATTCGGCAAGAGTTGAGCAGGAGGTTTGGCTACATGATATCAATGTTTAAAGGGGTGTTGGGTCTGTGTTGCTGGGTTTGCGGTGTTGAGTTTGTGGTGTTGGTAGATAAAAGGTTCATTTTGGGATGCAGGTTGAGTGGTATGGCTGGGTTTAGTATGGCTGGGTTTAGAGATTATTTTTCACTTTGGGGCCTGGCGGATAGAAGGCTCATTTTTGGATGCATGCATGTTGAGCGGCATGGCATTGGCAGAGGTTCTTTCTTACTTAGATGTCACTTCTATCCTTATTAGTATACCTTTTATTGTATAATAAGAGATATTCTAAAATTTCGCAAATGCCATTTGTGATTATCGCATGTGTTCAAAAATGTACTTGCAAAAAGCCGTCTGATCAACTCGCTATAAAGCCGCGCCAATTGCGCTTCTTTCAGTCTTGACACCAGCATCTCTTAGCCAAAATCGAAATGCACTTGCTTTCTACTTCAAGATGCTGCATCAATATGTTGGAATTAATCTCCGACAGCCGGATTCCTGAGATTAAACTACCCGCAGCACCTATATAGTCATGCTCCTCTGCTCTCGTATAAGGGCACCCAATTCAATAATCTTTGAGTCTTTGACTTGCATCCTATCTTCTACACAATAAACCCCCCCAAAAAACCAAAGATGGTAGATCAGACAAGCTCATAGCAAATTAATGGCAATACCGCTAGATCGGACAAGCAATTGGAAGGATAGCACGGGCTAACCTTAATTGTCTAAGCATCGATAACCGTTTAATGCTTAGATTTGCCCCTAAAGTCAATCACAAGATCTTTAATTTATTAGTCTCGTAGGGCTCATTTATGTAAAAGCATCCTTGTAAATCTGACCTACACTACATCCGATATTCAAACATGCCAAGTTTTCGGTACAGCAGTTCCCGCCAAGTGCAGTTCGCATCTATGGGGAAGCGACGGGCACGCGGTGAATTCTCGCGTTTCAGGAGGACCGGTACTCGACTCAGATCCTAATTCCATCTGATGCGGTGAAACTGTCAATCTATCATAGATTTAATATTATGGTCAGTCAAGTATCTAAGCATTTCCCCCGATCCACGGGTATACATTTTAAGACTCGGAAAGAAAATTCAATCGCAGACCAAATCTCTTGCCGCACTCAAAAAATAACCTCTAGACCCTGACTCTTGATCGCGCAGCCAAGTCTCTGCTTCCCAAGTGCCCGGTGTAGAGGCTGTGCATAAAAAGTCAATTCCCTTTCTTGGCGGACGCGGGGGAACTTACCGAGTAGAAATTCGTTGCGCCTTGGGCTCGATAAAACCCCATTTTTGGGAGGGGAAAACCGTATGTTTCCTATTTGGTGTGTTTTGACGTTTCTATCCCGTGTAGAAACTCGCTGAGTCGCTGCGCCTAGGGCTCGATAAAAACCGTATGTTTCCTATTTGGTGTATTTTGACGATTCGGTTTTTTCGTTTCGAAACCGACTCACCGAGCATCAAAATCTTCAAAATCTATGATCTATATTATGTAATATGCAAAAGTTTTATTTCGGGGTTTTTCTTCAGAATAAAATACCGTATTGAATCGTACGGAACGATACGATACCGCTGTCGCCAAGCAGATTATTCTGGGCACCAACACAGCCTCGACGGTTCTTGACTGCTGAGGCATCTCATCTCCAAGAAATCAATCGATACAATGGTCAGCGATTTTTATTCGACTTGACTTGAACTTGCCTACGCCTTGAATAGAAATCGATACTTCAGTCTTTGGTTGGGTTTGGATTTGGATTTGTGACGCATGCTAGAACTTAAAAATATCTCGCCTCACGAGGGATTTCTTATAGTCTAATCAATAGCAAGTAAAACTCACACTGCAAAGCGACCAAACCCTTAATCTAGTAGGCGTCGGTATTTCTTGAACCTGTGCTTCGCATCTAACTTTTGGTACTATTGCCAAATTTTCCAATAATACCCCCCAAGACAAGCACGTCACCCTCACAAATCTCCTCCTTTCCCCCCAACCATCTCCAAATCAACAATCAAAAACCACTCTTACTGTATCTCTTCTAGAAAATCCATCACCTTCTCATAAAACCATCCCATAAAACCATCCCATAACCCCCTCGCTTAATTCTCGGATTCAACAGTAGGTAATCTTACAAAATTCATCACTTACCTTCTCTTCCCTCTCCATACAAACAACAAAATTCATTTTCACTAATAGAATTCCATGGCAGGTTCTGGATTTGATTTATTCCTGAAGACAAGTCGGAAGATGCTAGTAGATTCAGATTCAACGAAATACTCGTGCCGCCCATAAGTATGTTTCGCTAAATCGTCTCCCCTGCAGAGAAGATCTCTTTCCACGTACTTTGGAGGGGTTTTGCAAGATGGGAGAATGATGGTAGTGAGTTTATTGGTGATTGCTCAGATGAGGATTGGGCGATTGGAATGGCTGCGGATAGTAGTGGGTTGGCGTTGGATTCTTGGAAGGGGGAAGGTGTGGGGAAGGGGTGGAAAGTGAGAAAGGATATTGTATGATGGTTGTGATATTCCTAACTCGTAAAAACTTCCCAAGTTCAATGTCGTACTATGCAAAATCACCAAATGCATTATCCAAATGTCCACCCCAACGCCAAACCATTCAAATGCACAGAAACGCCTCCTCATTGTGAAATAAACCCACCCATCTAAACACAACCCATCCAACACTTCGTCCACACATTCTCCCTCCCCTCTTTCCCCTCCCTCTCCCGAGTACCCACCCCCTCCAACAACCTCCAATCATAACACTCCACCCAGACCTTCCTATCCCCACTCCGCCTCAAATCCAACGCCCCTACCTCTTTCATTGTCTTTACACACTTCATAGGTTCGTCTGGTTCAATGAGTAGTATTTTGCGATACTTTTTCTTGGTGATAGGACAGCGGCGAGGGAGAGACGGGTCAGCGAGTTCGGCGATGGTAAGGATGTAGGAGCAGGCGTGGAGCGGGAAGAGGTGGGTTAGGAGGCGGGAGAGGATTGGTGTTGAGAGGGAGGGCGAGGGGAGGAAGATTATGGGGGTTAGAGGGCAGATTGCTGGAGAGAGGGGACAGGGACGGGTGTTGGCGGTTATTAGAGGTGATGAGGGATTGGTGGTATTATGGTTCGGTAATGGATGATTGATAGTGCTCCAGGAAAAAGGAGCTTGGAATCTTGGACTGAAGTTTTGTGATGATGATGATGATGATGATGATGATGATGATGATGATGATGATGATGATGATGATGATGATGATGATGATGATTCCATTGTGGTGTCGATCCATTTGCTGATGCTGCTGTTGGCGTTGCCAGATTCTCTAGGGTAGCCTGATACTGGGCCTGCACCAGAGGAAGAGGAAGAAGAAATCTCCTTGAATATCTTCAATCTCGCGCCCGAATGAGATTTGTGAGGCGAAATCATTGTCAGAGCCGAACCGGGAGGTGTATGTAGGGCTCCATGGGTAGTCGCAGTATTTGATAACTGCAAGTTGCCTTTCCCAGGCACTTTTCGATGACGCTCAGGCGACCGATCCAAGTTTCGTTCTGTTAGAGAAGAACCGGGGGGAGTAGGAAGTGATGTGTGAAAAGCAGCTCGCTTTTGTGTTTGACCCCCTCCCAGACGAAAAGAGGGGCATTTCTCAGAGTTTATTTGGGACTGGGAAGCTCGATGAGAGTCTGGCAAGTGTTTTGGGCGTTCTGACGTATCGTCTGCCTTACTAGGCGAGGGGTTATTTGATATATCTGTTGGTCTCGTAGGCCGAAGAACGCCACGCTGAAAAATCAAAGATCCAGGAGATACTTCTCTTGATAGGCGTCGACGCTTTGCCGGTGGCCGAGAGGTTTGCATTGCTGGAGTAAGAATGGAAGTTGGGTGCGGAGGCGAAATAGGGGCCGAGTCCACTATTAGGCCTGAGTGGCGAATTGTCGAGGTTCTTCGCTCAGAAACCACAAGCTTGGAGCTTGAGACTTGCACTTTCGTGCTTGAACCACCCGTAGTAACCTCGAGAGATTTCAGAGGGCTCGGGGCCGCTTGTGCGACGGATATTCGGGACTGGGGTGTTGGCAAATGATGTTGAGCTTGCTGGTTTGTGTGTGGTGCCTTGACCATACCCGTTTTCCCCAATGGAAGTACAGTAGGTGAAGATTCCGGCAGTTCTATGTGGACCCTGACACAATTGGGAAGCTGTGTTTGAAATGATGCGACAGCGAAATCCCATGGCACTTGCGCTTTTGCGGTAGTTTTCAGGAGGAGTCGGGTGAACCACTTTGCCTCCGAGGGTTGAAATTGGGAGTAGAGAACCATCAGATAGTCAATGGGACAGTAGTATTTCTGTTTCACAGGGTAGCGTCTGTCCATGGAGTTCAGAGACACTTCTAACTCTGCAGAAGAAGCGACAGCTCGCAACTCGGGAGAAGATCTTGCACTATGAGAGGCCATGAGAATGAAGACTTTCTCAATCTCGTCAATCTCAATTTTTCTGGCAGTACCCCTGGCGCCGCTCTATCATATTTGTTAGCATGATCTCGATTCGCGCCCATTTATTGAATGTATCGTCGTATGGTATTGAGGGAGACCTCAATTCAAAGAGAACAAAAAACACTGGAAGACAATCAAGTGGACTTACATCTTCAAAAGACTCCATGATTCTGTAAACTTGTGCGCCTAGATCGCCAGTTGACGGGTTGCTTTTCCATTTGTGCAACTCAGCGCGCTGTTCCATCCTCAGGCATAGAACTCTTGCTAAGACAGGCTCAAGCGTCTCTGAATTCCTACATACACGAAAACTCTGAATCAGTTTGACAGTTTCGCTAGTGAGAATGCATTGCAACCTTCGACATATCGTTTGAAGACAAGGAGTGAATTAACTCTCCAGATGCAGGCACATGCCAGACTCATTGTCAGAGCCCTGGATCTCGAGAAAGTTAAATAAAACTTAGAACTTACCAGCCATAGTCCCGATCAGTCCATTTTTGAGGCTGTAGCATAGAAGTTGCAGCGGTTGTAAGCATGTCATTTGCATCTAGCCGATCCTTATGTCTCTGGAACCACGCGAGGGTTACTCGCTGGGTCAAAGCCCTAAGATCCCTTTCAAGGAGTGGCGCTGCGCGAAGGTGAGGCCGCTCCAGGTCACCGAGGAGATCGCACACATATCTGAACAGCAAAGGGCCTGGTGCCATCTGCGCTGTGCTTCATAATAGAAGGCCAAAGGATGCAATGCAATGTATCGCGATGAATATTATGCAAGTAATGCAAAGATATGCAAGGAAAGATGTACGAGTAAAGGGTATCGTATGCAAAATAATGAGGATGCAAGGTTGACAAGAGGAAAAAGATGCAAAGCAAACGCGTTGGGGTAAGACGTGTTTTTGTGAGAGAGATGTTCTTTGTTTGAGAGTCGGAGTGCGACACAAAAACCCGACGCGAAGAACTCACGACATCGCGTGACAGACCTCGTGACTCCGGCATGCAAGTGTTCCGGTCTGAATGCCTGAGGCTTACACAATCCTAGAAGCAATTTCGGTTGCAGAGCCAAGCCAGGATGTTCTTCCCTCAGCTGCACCCAGCCAAGAGCGGCGCTGCAACCAGCAGTTCGTATCAGATGTACGGTAGCTACGCAGGCTCGTTGCCCTGGAGTTTTGTGTTGTTGTGCCCTATCTTTATTGTTTTGTTGCTTTAAAATTCTTTCCAAACATTTTATATTGCTGTGAGAGATAGATTTCAATTACTATTTATATACCTAACCTTGCGAACGGAGCAGTTCACCGCTGTTGGGAGCTCCACCTTTTCGATCTTTACCCCAGAAAAGGAATTGTTGGACCAGGAAAAGGCTCAAACCTCCCTATGAAAATTGGCTGCATCTTTCCTGTATTTCATGGGGGCAAGCCCCCATGCCTCGCTGCGCTCGAGATGCTCCGGAGACTAGAACCTCATGAAGTCCTCCATCGACAACTCACTCCAAAAGTCAAATGCGCGCAGAAATCCCAGAATCCCCAAAGCTCCCCCCCTGCAAGTTGCAACGGTTCATCTAATCTAGCGCCGCCCTGTCGTCCCCCTTTTCCACCCCTCTCCACGCAATCTTTTGGGTCGGTGACATTGGCTCGTCATTGGCTCGTCAGTGGCTGAGTGGCTCAACATTGGACGAGTGCAGGTCCCGTGCAGGGATCTTCCTCCCCACGCTCTTTTAGCTCATCTCTCAGCAGCCAAGCAGCCACGCGATAAACAAGCAAGCTCACCGTCAACTCCTGATTTCTCCGATTTCTCAACTTGTTCTAGATTTCATCTTCTCAACTCTCCTTTTTGTGCAACCGCAAACATGGCTACCTAGCTTCTCCTTTTCACCACTCGACCCCCAGTCCCAACTATCATGATCCTTTAGATCCACACTCATTCCCCCTGCTTCTTTCCACTTTCTCCCACCTCATTTTGCGCATCCCCCGTTAAAAAGCCGTGCTTTCTGTTTTGTCAACAAAGACCCAGACCCATCATCAATCTCCGGCCACGAACTTCTTATGATCACACAAAGAACAACTTTCTTCCCATTTATGCACCACGAACTTTCTCACTTCACTCAAAACACGATATGCCAAATGGAAAGCCATCGACGACGTGATTCCATCGACCCGGCTTCGGTCGAGTCTATCTTGACTTCGGGGGTGGCGACTCAAGCAGCTGCTCCCCCAAGTCCGCACATTGGGGATTCGCCCAACAGAGCTCAATTTGCAATGGCACCTCCTGCTACGCCAGCCTCTACCAATGGGAGACCATTGTCCTATACGCCACGCTCTCGACCTAATCGCCTATCTTTGAGCTTTCCAATAGCTCCAAACCTTAATGGTAGCGATTCTAGCCGACCTACACCTACCTCGAGTGCTGCAATGTCATTTCCACCGACCCCTATTGAGTCTATACCTTCGCCGAACGATACGAACGGCTTCATGGTTGCACTCGCAGGCCAAGAGAGGAGGGTGTTGGAATTGAAAGAGGAGCTTTCCAAAGCCGAACGAGAGCTGGCCAGGCTGAAAAGACAATGGTCAATCCACGAGACACAAAAGAAGAGAGCCGAGGTCAGACATGTCGAGCCAATGCAGCCACTGATACAGTTTGCTACCGACGGTAATGCAAAAGAGGAGGAGTCGGTTACACGTCAAAGCGCTGAAATGGACCGAAGAAAATTATTACTCGGTAGTATTAATATCCCGAAAGAATCCAGGCGCAAAGTAATGAGGGGAGGGCATACACGAACATTGTCGCTTCTCTCACCAGACCGCTCGAACTATGCTCGACCATTCCCACCAGTCCGGGAGGTTAGTGGCGGGAGACAACCCGAAGACAAATCCAGCACCATAATTATGCCAGACACAAGTGGTGGACTCACTCGAATAACTTCATTGCGACCAAGACCTCTCTCCTACAATGGTGGATTAACCCACAACGCCAAAGCCGTTGCGGAGGACTTCAAAGCTGGAATGTTTGCGTTCATTGAGGATTTGAGACAAGCCACAATCGGGGATGAGGCTGCGAATGACCCAACAAAACAGAACCTCTCCGTCAAAGCTCCAGCGAGGAAAGTCAGTCGAGGTGACCTACGTGGTTCCGATAAGAACAGGAAGGTATCGACCCCAAGATCAGTTTCTCCTCGGACATGGGAAACGCTGACCGGAAGTCCCGCTGATGATGCAGCCGACGCCTGGGCACAATCAGAACAAAACCAAACGCCAGTTGGGATAAATACCAAGAAAACGAAATCAATCTCTCTCGCTGCCCCAGCCATTGATGATCTGGATGACGACTGGTCGAATTGGGATTCTCCTATTCCTAAAAGCCCACGATGGAGCAGTAGTACGGCCGCCTCGGCTGAAGACCCAGTTACTCCTCCCCATGGAAGTCTCGATAATAGCGCAATTCAGTGAGATAGCCCCCTCCTCCCGACCTCCCCAGGACCCCAATTAACATACGACAGCATCTTGGATCAGTCGGACGGAATCACTGATGGAACGACTACACCTTCGCGAATCCAGGATATCCAATGGCCGAATCTAGACAAGCTTACGCCTGGGAATCTCAGAAAGACTCTCAATAATGTGATGCAGGATTGGGAGAAGAGTCTGGGTCTTCCGATTGAGGAACAACAGGAGCAAATTATCAGGTCGAAGCGGAGTTTTAATGCGCTTCAGTTGGAGAACGCACAGAGTAGAGCTGCGAGCGAGGAGGCTTTGATGTTATCCCGATGATTGCATCTCGATGATCACAATTCCAATCACGATGACCGAATTTAGATGAGGCGCTTTGGGGTCTTGTATTTACGAAAAGCGTTGGCATGTGTCAATGTACAGGAGATCTAGATCTGCGGGGGATAGATGATGTACATTTCTGAGATGAGATGTTGATACGGGCTTTGATGCTTCGGCGCCAGAGGGGACTTTGTTGGCTAATTTGTGTTGGATAATGACCGAGAACCATGAATGTAATGATTAAAGATAAAAAGATATTGGTAAAAGATATTTGGATGTTTTCTTCTAGAGTTGTGGGGAGCTGTTGGTGATGGTGAAGAGGGGGAGGTTTGGTGTGTTTTATAGATGGGTGGGTTGGACTGGGTTGGGTTGAAATGTTTTGGCAATGGAATGGAAGAAAATCAAAACTTATGAGACCTCGGCCTGGGTTAGTCCCTTGGTGATTTGATGGATAATTGTGAGTGAGGCTGAAGTAAGTGGATGAGGTTTTCTGGTTTTGCGTAAATATTATCTCTCGGAAGTTGAAAGTGTAGGTACAGTTATGCGCTGACATTCGTTGGCTAAAGTCAAGTAGCTGCTGTAGTTTGACATTTGGCGGAACTCGATACCGAATAGATGGATGGGAACGAACCATTTTTGAGGAGTAGGGGGGGAAGGTGTGGGGTTGTTGAGAATTTGAAGGGCCGTAGTGCGGTTATATATTTCATCTCACTAATGCTATTCTGTCACCATGAAGTTCATGGTTGGATTTACTGATAATCGAGGGCGAGGTTTCGTGTCTTGTTGGTTGTTTCCTCTTTTGGCCGTACAGTACATGTACTGGATTCTCTCTGATCATCTGGGTGCTGATACGTGGAATTGGAGAGGGTCGAAGGTTGGAGGGGGTTGAGTAAATGAGTTCATGCTAGTGCGTTAGTTATCTCAAATCGTACAGGTTTGTGGGAGAGGGAGGGAGGTGTGAAAGGGAGTAGCTGGGGGATTTGCGAAGGGGGGTGTCGGGGGAGAGTTTCTTTGTTATCACAGTTCGTTGGGGAGTTTGATTTCGACTATATTTTTAATTACTGTACAGTTTGAGCTATGATGCTGCGGAGATTATTTTGCTATTATAGTCGGCGCGAACAGGCACATATGAGCGACAAAAAGGCACAACACGTGTCAGTAACACGTGATTCACCCCCTCCGAAATCTCGGGGGTCTACCGTGAAGAAGGAACCCTTGCTCAAAGGGCAAGAAACGCAGCTTTATTGAGACTGCTGATATTGGTGTGATGTTTCATGGTGGGATGAGGGTTTTATTTTGTGTGTTTAAAGAGGTATGTTGGTATGTTACTATCATAAGCTTTTTCTCGCTGATATGAGCGAAGTTGTTGTTATGTAATTAGAGGGAATTGGATTTGGAAGAGGAGAGTTCTCTAGTTTTTATTGGTAAAGTTGAAAGAGTTTTGGATTTCGCATTTTTTGGGTTGTCAGGGGTCAAATGGTAGATGGACGGGCTTGTAAAGTCACTAGTGTGGCGTGCACGTTTGGTGTACAGTATTCTATGGAAAATATGAACTGAAGTTACATTATTCAAAGGTTCTCTGCTTTCTAAATATTGGCGTGTGTCTAACTAGCATCTGAAGTCCGTTCAAACTTTCGCCAGAAAATACAGGGCATTATCTATTTGGAAGCGTAACTAGTGTGCCACGTGGTAACAATTGTAAGGCCTTTTCCTCATTGTACCGCTCATCTGTGTGAGTTTTTTATCTCAAACACAGCGGACTCGAAAAATCCGAATGCCTTTGTTGGTACCTCAAAACTTCAGGGTGACCAAAAATCGCCGAAAACGGAAGGAAAAAACACCACCCCACAAGTAGACAAAAGCCCTCATTTTAAATGAAAACTATTTTTCTTTGTATGTTAATAAAGAGGGGAGTTTTGGTATTCCGGATGCATATATCACTTTGTGTCTTTTTTCATCCGCATTAAGCGTCTTTGTCAAGAGCTCTTGAGAACGGCTATAAAGGAGGGTACCTTGATGTCCGTTCCTTCTAGCTTGCATCTACCCATCACGGTATTTCCACACCTCACCGTAAACCCTCATCACCACATACCAATCAACCCAACCCTCAACCAACCAACCAATCAAAAAATCATGTCACGCAAAGCCCCCCCACCAAAAACCCACCGCTGCCGCGGCCACAACAAAACGGGCAAACGATGCACCGCCCACGTCAACGATGGCTCCTTCTGCTGGCGCCACACCGGTCAACAGGCCGGTCGCAATATCAAGTTCTGCGCTGGGGCGAGCAAGAGTACCAGGCAGCAGTGCCGAAATCCGGTTAAGGATGGCGCGACCCTTTGTCGTCATCATAAGGGGGGTGCAGTGGTGAAGAGGAAGTCCGTTAGTAAGAGTCCTCAGAGTAGTGGGAGTGGGAGGAAGGGGTCGAAGAAGTGAGGGATGAGAGGGGAGGAAGGGGGAGTGAGGGGGGTTTTTTTGGGGGGGGGGGGGAATTTGGGGGTGATTTGGGGGRGGGGGTAATGAGATGGGAGGTTTTGCTGTAGATGGAGTTTGGGTTTTGGTGCGGGAGTTGGAGGGTTTTTGTAATGAAATTATATTCCTATGATGTTTACCTCGTTGGCTTTGTTCTATTGTTTTGAAGTGTGAGTTTCTGCGCTAGACTTGATAATGTAGAGATTGAAATCGGATGTGAGACCGTGATTAGCAGGCATATTTGAAATGATGGCGATGCAGTTTCTGAGGTGAGGTGGGGGACGAAGAAATGGGGAAATGAAGTTATGGAGTCTTGCAAATTCAGTGCGTTTTTGATATTTTGGTTGGTTGATGAAGAGTTGAGAAGCAAATTTGACGTTAGGGATGAGTTTATAGAGACAAGGATATAGCATGTGTACCGCAATAATTAGTTTAGAACACCACCCCTTCTATCCCACTTTTTAACCTTAATCCTCTTCCCTATGGAAAGATTGAATCCTTGATGTGAGATCGCTTATCCCCTTCCGGATTCTAACTCCTGGTCCGTCCCGAACTGCATGTGCCACGTGCACGCAACCCTCTATGTTCAGAATTCATTTAAAAAAGGCATGTACAATATTTTGTGAAATAAAAAACTCTCTATCGGAGTTCAATATATTCTATATCTATCTATTAAGACGATCTGTATATAATAGAGTGAATCTTATGCAAAATGGTGAAGTGTTTAAGTGATGTTGTTGCGCCTGTGCTACATCTAGTTTCGGGCGAACCAGTAGATAGGAGGAAATGGAAACGAAATATACCACTCATTCATCGTAAAGACCCGCCAGGTCAACAAAAGAAGAAAAGAAATCTTCAGAAGCAATGTCTTCGGATGCGAGCGTGATGGTATGAAGTTCGTCCCCTCCTTCTGCAATCGGTTGGGTGGCAACTACCATGGGATTCCCAGATTCGGGTCCACTTTCATCAATAGCTTTTGCCCTGGTTTCATTCTGTTCATCAGCTTTCTCTCTGCCATTGCTACTATCCTCGTCGCCGATTTCAACGAGCCTTTCGTCCCCCTTGTATAAATGACCGAATTCTACTTCGGCTTTTCGTCCTTCTGCGCTTTTAGCCCATCCAATAAGAAGTTCGGCAATAATACCATGGCCCTCTTTCAATGCTAGCTCGGCCGCTTTTACATATCTTTCATGCTTTGGAAAATGCATATCGGTGCCATTTCGAAGCAGCAAATGCACAATATCGAGTCGACCACGCCGAGCTGCAGTCTCAAGCGCTGTCCGTGCTTCCATGATCATGCCAGTTGTCTTAAGCTTAGGACCAGGAGTATTGATGTCTGCTCCAGCTTCCAAGAGATGTACGGCCATTTGAAAATGTCCTTCACGGGCGGCTGCTTGTAGGGCTGTTCCATAGACTGATGCAGGCGCATTTACATCTGCTCCAGCTTCAAGGAGGAGCCGAGCTACCTGAAAGTTTCCAAAGTAAGCGGCATTCTGCAAAGCTGTGCCTCCATGGTCAATTTGAGGAGGGGTGGCGTTGACGTCGGCTCCCATTTCCAGTAAAATTTCTATCATGGCAATGTTTGGACAGTTTTGGTGTGCAGCATGCTGTATGGCGGTATTTGTCCCAGAGGTTGATTTTTGGGAGAAATTGACTTTAGCCCCAAGATCTAAAAGACGCTGTACAATTCCCATATTCTCACCAGCGGCGCGAACTGCAAGGCTTAACAACATCCCCTCACTGCTCTCCGGCTCAAGAACAGAAGCTCCTTGGGATAGCAAAAGGTAAAAAGTATCAAATCTGTCGCTTCGCGATGCGTTATCTACACTGCAAGCCCTCAAGGATTTGTGTAATGCCGTTGGGGATGTGGCATCGCTGGTCACTGTATTGATCTCAGCTCCTCTTTGCAAAAGTGAAGATACCGCTACCGTATCCAGGTCATTTGCAGCAATCATGAGTAGGGTTTCTCCCTCACACACTTGATTGGCATCGGTGCCAGCATCTAATAAAGCCTCGATAATTGTTGTTCTTGACTTTTTGGCCCTCGGAATCCTCCACGCCATTTTGAGGACAAGTTCCATAAGATTAATCTTTTCGCGTTCTGGGAAATCCACTGTAAGAGCTAGCAGTCGGCAAAATATGTGGTGGTTGAATGGATGAATTTGGAGGGCTGAATAAAGGATGTGGGTGTTACTAAATTCTGTCCCAACAGGTTTCATGTCGAGTTGTATTAGCGTATTCCAGGTGGATCAAAATGCCCAGGTCACTTTTGAAAGAATCATAAATTAAGAGTTTGCCAATTCTTTCCATTCTTTTATATGGGTCCAAAAATGATCAAAATTCCATCTCAAACCTTAACAAGTCACCATATAGCGCTAGTTACGTGAATTGTAATTTGAAAGAATTGATTCTTTTCCTTCTTTTTGATCCTCTTTAGAGATTTTTGAACGCTCAAAGAGGAATAGCTTCTTTTTAAGCGCTCCGATGCCGATTCCGATCTTAAAAAGCTTAAATTAGAGTTCAAAAAGTTACTTGGCATTTTGATCCACCTGGAATACGCTATTCCAAGATCAATAATTTCCTCTACCCGTTCAAATTCGCCTCTCGCTAATGCTTCGTCAAGCAGAACCGTTTTTTGATGATTAGTGAAGCTTGGCGTGCTGTCGTTTGCGCCATATGCAAGGAGGAGGTTGACGAATTTAGCACCGTGTCTGCGCAATCTAGCAACCTCCAGTATCGACGAGCTGACAGAGGATAAACTATTGGCATTGGCTTGTCGTTCAAGTAACACTTGAACAAGTTCAAAATTGTTCTCATCTATAGCTACTTCGAGCCCGGTTTTAGGTCCTGTATTGTGCGACTTACTGTAGCTTGGGGTATTGATTTCTGCACCGTGACACAACAGTAGGTTGACCATGTTGATATTGCCATTACATGCCGCCAAGTGGAATACGCTCATTCCATTGTCAATGCTGGTCATGCAGTATCCATGAGCCATTCTGTTCGCATCTGCTCCGCTTTCGAGCAGAAGCTTTGCTATTGCCAGATTGTTTGATTCCACTGCAATGTGGAGCACAGTGAATAGTCTCCAGGGTTGGTTATTTGGATTTTCTTCGAAAAAATCCCTCGTCCCAAAGGAAAAAGCAGATTGGAAATTCGTCGGAAAGAACTCTTCTCTTATATTCGCACCATGCTTCAATAGTAGCTGTACCAACGCAATATTACCAGTTCCAACAGCCAATGCCAAGGCAGTTATTGGATGGCTTTTGGTGCATCCTGCATCAAGAAAATCATCTGTCTTATTTTCCCCAACGGCGTGCACGTTTGCTCCTTTCTCTATCAAAAACTTGACCAACGCGTAAGGCCTTTGTTTGATCGCAGCAAAAAGCGCCGGAAATTTTTCGTACTGCGTCTCAGTTAGAACATCAAGCTCTGCTCCGAATTCTATGAGTAGTCAAGCAATTTGAACCGTCGGCGCCGAGAAAAGCGGATATATATTATTCCATGGCTTACGAAATGGCCTATTTGCATCGGCACCTGCTAACAAGTAGACTTTGACAATCTCATAGTGCGAGTTTAGCACCGCCTGATGGAGATACCGAGAAGAAGCGGTTGCGGCAGTTTTTAGAATAGGTACTTTGAGCAAGTCCTGTACGGTACCGACATTGCCAAGCTTTGTTGCAATCTCTAAAACCTGCTCAGCAAAAGCCTGGACTGTTATAAGCTTGATTGAAAGTAGAGGGTACAGGACCGGCCATGGCACATTTTGCAGTATCCAGGTGATTATGTCATCGACCAAGCCCATATCATTTGACGAGAGGTATACTGTAAGTTCGACAAGAAGATGAGCGGCCTCGATTGTGAAAGGCCCAAGCAGCAGCTTGAAATTGTCTTGGGGATTCTCTCCCCTGCGATGTGGAAGGTTGGAAAATATGGTAGACAGGCGGTTGTGGGATTGATGGAGGCTGCCTGCGGAATTCTGAGATAGGGGGGCCCCATACATGAACGATATCAATCCATAGTGGCTTAACAGTCTTTGGGATATTCCACAATGGCGATAGAGGCAAAACATAGTCAAAGTCGGGCCGGATAAAGGTTAAGGATAAGGGACTCGAGGGACGAAACAAGGGCATGACACCAAATTCGTCCAGAATATCATTCGAAAATCCAGAATCAGTGCCAAATATCGTTCGGAACTTATTTCTGAAATCTGTAAAAATCAGTCTATATCTCAGTTTTTCCAAAGAATGCATCTTGCCTTCAGATCTGAAATGCCGTTGAAATATCATAAATGGGATACTGTTGACACCCCTTACTCGAAACCTGAACAAGCCTACAGATTGATGATCTGGACTTGGGCTACGAGTTGCGAGCAGAAGTTCGCTGACGGTCTCATCGATATCTTGACTCTCTTCAAGGATTTTGCGCTGGCGTTTAGCCGTAACAAACTCTTTCGGGGAGTCCCCAGTGCGTATTCTTTTGCTTGATATAATGATCACACTTTCAAAGTCTACCAAGCCTTCATCTTGTTGTGCAGGCGATTGTGGTGGCTGCGGCGGCACGCGAACCGTAATGCCTGGAGGGGTTCGAGGTATTGCCTCTAAGATAAATCAGCGATGCTTCGAATCCAAGCTAATGGTCCTTACCAAAGTCGGTCAGAGAAGTATGCCGAGCCAATTCTTTTCTTACTTTCTGAGGATCGAACAAAACATCGCAAAGATACAGTACACTGTCGCTTTTTCCATTCTTTTGGCGTTGTTGGAATTTCTTAGCTACGTATTTCCACTCTTCTGTCTTGATATGACGCCGAAACCCCAGTGCTTTAAAGCGGTTTTCATATTGTGCTCTCCTGTCAAGTGTCAGCTTTTAAAGTTGATGTTACTTAGCCGTGTCTACTTACGTGCGCTTGAAGTTATGGGACTGCAGCATGTAGCTCATAATATCCTTGAGAGGCTTCGCCTCTTCTAGATAGAGTCGCCTCAAAAGCTCGTTGTGTACGTCCCATTCTGACATTTTGTATGCTTGGCAACGTTATGGCGGCTCCAGGGAAGGGCATGAGACCCTGGTGTGGATGTCAACAATGGAACTTGATGAAATGTTTCTTGCGTTAAGAATATTGATCCGCGTCAATCAGGATTGAGTCTGAGGGTTTCAAGTGGTGGTAATTCGCGAGGACTTCGATTGCGGATCTTGGTAGATGTTATGGCAAGAAATCCAGAAGCACTTCAACAGCATGCTGCCTGGAGCCTGATGATGTTTGGTGTGTCAGCGAGTGGCTCGAGAGCAGATCTTCTAGATGTGATATGCAGTCAGCTGCACATGATCAGAGCAACGAAGACGATAAAGACGAAGGAAAGTGAGAAATATCAGAGATAAGGCTGAATAGAGATGATTGACCACGCCCGAGTCTTGATGAAGTGCATATCGAGCCTCAAAAATGCGACGCTGTACATCCTCAGCATTATCACTTGGCAATTTGTGATAGGGTCTGGTTGAAAATGGTGTCACCATTCAGCATGCACACAGCCACTCGGGCGATGGTTTTTGACGACCCTGATTGGCATAGACCAAACCCGGATAAAAACGGCTCTGCCAATAAGATGTAGACAAACTTTTCAGGGCTTCTGTCATCTCAACTCTGAATATTGTAACTCTGAATGTGTGAGATGTATAAAAGAGACAATAGAGATTAGAATGACAGAACCTCTTCCGCGAACGAATTTTCTCCGATTTTTCAGGGCTTCTGTCATTTCGACCGTCATTGTCTCAGACCTTTGAAATATGCGGATGGGCTACGTCCTTCGCAACTCATTCTAGCTCAGAGGTTTGCACAAGCGCCATCGTCAGTAATCGGTGGCACCAAGACTTAATTGGTAGGAGGGGAAAGATAGGATACGTATGAGATGGTCCTTTGAAAAATATCAAAAGCTTTGCCCGCCATTTAATTGAAATACCCCAAAAACGCCTCTAGCCTATCCCAAGATCTCAGATCTCTTAAGTTTATGTCTATCCCCACAAAGCGTCTTTACCCCAAGTCTTTCCAGAGATGGCTGGCGGAGAGAGAAGAACTGAGGACCAAGCCTCGACGCCATCGACGTAAAGTCGAAATTTCAACGTGCTCTGATCGCCAGATGCGTTTTCAATAGTCACTGCTCCAAGTTTCGAGTTTCCATTGGGGATGTATCTGTATATCGTTAGCACAGGCTATTTCTCAAGAAGCAGGGACGCTTACTTCACCATGACATCCTCCTCATCAGTCTGCCGATATGTCGGTATTGGTAGATAGAACTGACTTAGGGGACTCGTTGAGAATTCATGAACAGTAGCACTAATCGGCCACTTGCCTCCAACAGGTGGTGGGAATGCCGTGGCTGCGAATTCATGGCGATCGCCCGAAAGAACAACTACTCCGACTCCACCTCGAAGTCCTACGTCCCACATTGCTTCGAGGATTATTTGACGTTCATGAAGGTAGCCCGCCCATGTATCAAGGCTGTTGACGCGCCAGTTTTTGGTGAAGGGGATGCTGGAGGCCACAATCTTCCACTTGACCCCTTTCGGCTCAGGCTTGGCGAGAAAGGCAAGAAGATCGGCAAGCTGTTCCGGGCCCATCATAGTCTTCTCTGTGCTATTCGCAGGCGAGCCACTAGAAGAATCTCGATAAGTTCTAGTATCCATCATGAAAAATGAGGCAGGACCTTGTGTAAACTCGAAATATGTAGCATCCTTTCGAGCCTTGGGTGGGTTTACGGAAGTCTGATAGTGATGCCACGGGTCGGCGGCCGCCTGATATACGCCAGTTGTATTGGCATCCCAATCATTTGCGATTTCATGGTCGTCTAGAGTATGGATCCACGAAAGGTTCTGGCCAATCAACGGCCAGTCAGGCGAGGCATAAATTTGTCTATACTCTCTTCTGTAGTCTTCAACAGTGGTTCCAAAGCGTTTAGGAACGTCAGCATAGATAAAATCCCCTAAAAATAGCATGAATTGTGCTCCGCCAGGAATTGATTCAATGGCTTTTGCCATGTACTTAAACCCAGGAATGCCCAAAGGGTGTTCAGTCGGGCTATATGGAAATCGAGCCTTAATGCAGCTGGAAGTGAGGAATGTAAACGAGCCTTGCTTTCCAACTTGACCAGGCTTTGGAGGAACAGTAAAATAGCCGGTGTGGTTATTTGAGGTCGTCCACTGGTAAGTTCTGTCGGGGGCAAACATTGGCAGCGAGAAAGTAACCACCCCAGTAAAGTCGGTGTCATTTCCCAGAGCTGAAATAAAACCCGCAGATTTCCAAGAATCAGCTTCATACCATGCAGCCGAATCTACAAGTCTGTACGAAACAAGGATTGGCAACTGATTTTCGTCAGGCTCCCTAATCAATATGCTTGCCTGCGAGGGAGAAACGTATCCAAGTCGAGCGAAAGACAATTCATTGCTGGGATGGAATAATTTTGCCCGATATACCAAATCCGTCGTTGCCAAAAGTAGCAGAACGTTGATCAACAACGTGATTAGGGATAGTATCGAAGAGGTTGGACTTGGAAGGCCGGTCAGAATCGTCCGCCATGGCTTGGCCGATTTCTCCTCCAGTATTGTGGTTTCTTGAATAATAACATCCTCCTCAATGTATGTAGGCTTCTTGCTCGCGGGGAGATTCTGCGAATGTGCAGCTGTTGAAGCCAGTGCTGGTGGTTGGTGTTCGACCTCTGTCTCCGTCACGGTGATGTCGATGTCGTCGTCCACAATTGCATATGGTTTTTGGCTGAAGAAACTCGAGATGAAGGTTGGCAGATAGATGGCGAATAAGGTATAGATGATAGGCGGAAAATGCTAGTACAGATGTTAGTGTGTGGCTCGATAGACAGCGGGAGGACTAACGTGGCCAGGAATGATTCTCAGGAATACATAGGAAAACAATCGGAGGGCAACACTGCTCGCAGCTGTCGCCTTTTCCTGCAAACTCAACATGATTTCCGACAAGGTCAATCAACCATAGAAAAAGAACAGATGGGAGAAAGAACACATGCGAAATACATCGTGAAGGTTGCGCGTCCCATGTTGAAGCCATCTCGAGAATAAGGTTTCGTCGTCATTGGCAGGGATCGCTCGGGCCTCCCAGCGCTTCGTGCTGCATCCGTGTCTCCCCCTTTGGCGGCATCTTCAACAGCTTTGGTCAAGACTAGAACACCATCTCCAACCCCCCGCCCCCTCCCCTTCTTCGAAAACCGAGCGGTGTCACCTCAGAAGCTCGTTTACCTCCCCTTTTCGCCTGCGTTTATCCTTGGCGCAATGGGCCGTTTGACTCGCGTTATCCATCTTTTGTCTGTTTTCCTCGATCTCTATAAAGTACACATCTACCGTATTGATTGGTTTAGAACGCCATCTCTCTCCCATTTTGACATCCAGTATATTAGATATCCTGGTATCCCCTCGGTTGTTACTGTTCTACGGCCGTAAAGTCGATAAGGGTGGAGAATAAATCTAAGCATTGGCCAGCTCTATATTTATCGATTCCAGGGTGAACGACGTCTTCCTATTGGTCTAATCGCTCGGTAAATATCCAGAATGGAGAAAAGCTCTGGCATCGGAGGTCAAAAATCCGATCTCCACCCTCATCGACTTTAAGGCCGTAGAACAGTAACAACCGAGGGGATAATAAGGGTCAAAATGACAAACGTCTTGAAGACGGGAAAGACCCATTTGCGGGAGAAACTCTCCCATTCTGACCCGATTCTCTGTGAAGGCCTGGCACAATGAGGATGGGAAAGGGGGTGCTCCATTGGTCCAATTAACACGAAGTCTGAGACCCAAAGAGTCTCCGATACTTGGTAAATATGAGCAGAACTTCACCGACTTGCGAAACGGTCGTTGTCAGTCTTCCAAAGCTAAAAGCGCCCCGGAAAAAAGCGAAGTACGTGTCTTCAAGGCTTCATGTTTTCTTCTGCATTCTCCGGCTGCTATTTGGTCCAACAAGATCCATGACTGCACAATGGGCTGGGCCTGGGCCTGGTGTTGAGAGTTGAGACAGCGTGTCGGTAGGGCTGAATGCGGGGTTGATGAATAATGACCTACGGATTAGACCCGGACATTGATGCTTTATGTTGGATGCTGTATGTTTACGCACCACATGCTTTACTTGAGTCTGGCAGCTGGCTTGAAATTGACAATTTGTTGAGCCTAGAACCCCTTTGTTCACTAAATTCTCACGCAGGTTCGGTCATCATCAAGCAAATCGTTGGTCCGTCCAACGTTACATTTACACAGTTGGTGCCAGATCTAGTTCTCCAGAAGGCTGCTTGGTAATAATTCCTAGGCTACCATTATTCATATGTGCCCGCTGGCCTAACCTGCCTAAGCATAGCCCCTTAGTTGGCATTGGGTACTCAGTACACGGTCTGAAATCGGCGGACGGAGTAACCCCCGAGTAAGATTGTACTTAAGTTTCATACAAACGTGGCTAAAAAGAAATCTAGATGCGAATTTATACTCGAGTAACACTGAAGGTCTGGCTTCATCTCGTGTATGCCATGCACCCACGTCATCAATCGCGAATAGCAACTTGACTTGATATAAAGTCTATGTTCTCCTCGGTGTTTTCCTCATCACTCAAGGTCCATATTCCGAATATCCGACAGCCTCTTTCCAGTATCCTATTCACTTTCAACAATTCTTCAAGACGTTCATCTGCTGCTGCATCTACTCTTACAGCTTTGCGACCAAGATCCGAATCCAAATTCATCAAAATGGCAACTCCAAGCAAGATTCACTTGACCGTCAATGACACAGGTAGGATATCCGCCTTCTCCCGTTAAAGTTCGCTTGAAAGGCTATGTAATCCCAGTCATAAGTCCAAACTCTAACTACATCTCAAATATATTTCTTCAAAGGGCCCATATTGACATGATGCTTACTCCAATATTCTCATTTTAGGACGAGTAAAGAACAAGCCACAGACGCTTGAGACCGCTATCAGAACATCAGAGCTTCTGCAAGAAAATCACGATGTAAGACCCTTTTAGCTTTCTCGTTATCTTCATTTTCTGTGTAGTTGTAGCGTATCTCCATCGAGAGTTGCTTGTGCCGAAGAATTCAAGAAAGTTTGATATATTGACCTAGAGGATTCAATTGGTTGCGTACTGTATCTACATGTAGAGCACAGCTAATACTCAATAACAGAAACACCACATCTTTTTCAATGCAGGCGGCTTTCACAACCACATAGCCCACCACCTCCTTACCTTGTACGGCATCGGAGCGCCTGCCTCTGTTATTGAGAAACGGTACGCAGAAAACACGAATTACCAAAGACCACTCAAGAGCGGTAAAGAAGTCCCTGTGGAGGACTTGAGCAGCCTTGAAACCTTTGCCAAACATTTGGGAAAGCAGCAATATTATTACTCCTACCTTCTGTTTTGGCAAAAAGAAATTGAGGCGAAGGGATGGGAGAATGTATTGCAGGAGTATGTTTTTGCTGGCGATGAAAGAGCTGAGGATATGTTGGGAAGAATGTTCGCTGGTAAGTGTACTAACCCCTAATTATCGACTCAACGGCTAACAAGCTTAAAGGCTTTCTCCATCCGATTATCCACCTCGGGTTTGGCATCGAGTTCAACCAACCAGCCATCATCGCCGAGGCTCTCGCTCAAGCAGCCGTACACAGTTCCTGGATGAATAACTTCTATTTCACCGCCGAAGCCAGAACTAAATCCGCCTCCAACCCAGCACCATTAACCCTCGTCGAGATCCTCAACCAAATCCGTATCGACAAAAAGCTTTCAACAGCAGCAGATTGGAACGACGACAACAAAATCCGCGACGGCATCCTCGTCCGCGCCAAAGAGGAAATGCTCTCCCACGTCACCTCCTGGGTCGTCACACCTTCCAACCTTGCAGAGAAAACCGCCGAATTACTCAACGCTGATGCATTCTTCACTTTGGCTGCTCAAAACCCTGCAAAGGAAGTCAAAGTCGACTTCTACTTCCTCCACTGCCTCAACTTCTCAATCTTCCTCCCAATCTTCAACGACCTCTCCTTCCTCAGCGCCGAAAAAAAGGCACGGATCATCCAATGGTCAGCCTACACCACCCTCACCATGTACGCATCCCGACGATCTCCACCTCTCTATCTCTCTGAAATCACGTCTTATGTTCCTCTTGCTTTTGGAGAAAAAGCGCAGTGGCCTGGTCTTTTTGAACGCTTGATGAATCTTGAAGATGATGGCCATTCTGTCAAACTGGGTCGCGCGCTTAGGAACGCAGAGCTTGTGTGTAAGGAGTATGAGGAGAAGAATGCTGAATGGCTTGCTGTTAAGGGAGAAGGTAACTGGCTTAAGATGGGCAATATGGCGGTGGATAGTGTGGAGGCTGAGGGTGTGAGGTGGGCTAGGAGTGTGGGATTTGAGGAGGCTTGGGTTGATTATAAGGATAGAGTTGAGGGGGCTTAGGTTGGGAGCCTATGTTCATTTTGGGGGTGTGGGTTGTGACCTGTGGCTTAAGGGTTAGGGGGAAATTGGATCTCGAAGGGAGAGAAAGTGGTGAGAATTGTTGTTTACTTTATCATTCCCCTTCTGTTTAATTTCGTGTATTAATCTACGGTCACTACCGCCGACTTTGCTACAAAATCAAACCCCCGATCTTTGGGATCGTTCTTCGAATCTTTCTCTTAAAATGGCAAAAGTCCTTTGCGTAATTCTTTTCACGGAGAAAATTCTGGAGACAAAAGATTTAGTGCTTCTTCTCGTATTTTCTTTTTGATATTTCTCATAGGCCGCCATCGTGTTTGAATTGCGAGGTGTTTTTGTCGGCTAGAAATGGAGAACCTTGTCCTCTTCTACTCTCATTTTGCTTTGACAGACCTCAAAGAATGTGTTTGGAGGAAGGTATTAATAGCTAACCTCAGGTGTTCCCAGACTCTTCGCATGCACTTGCCGAACTAAGAACCTCTCGTTCTTGCTCCACCTCGCTTTGAGTGCGGCGTAATCTTGCTTCACCTGAATTTCCATCGTTTTCGTCACCAGGTGAAGTGAAATCCAATATTAGAAGCCAAGTGTACCTTACCTTTCTGAAAAGTTCGTTCACCTAGGTGATACTTGGGTATTTTCATATGATCACTACAGTAGTAAGGCATGAACAACCAATTTTATTTGATTAGAAGAGCTGAATTCTGCAGTTGCACGAAGAGTGCTGCACTTTAGGCTTAAAGTCTCGTGTAAAGGCACATGATATCCTAAAATGTGGCTATTCCCAACCTTTGGTCTGAAGCTGAATGGACTTGCGCACTATACTTCCAAACAAAAAGCACAGCTGCTTCAGTTCAAGAGGAAGCAAGCTGTTTTCATTCCGAAATATCATAAAGTATTGTAAGTAGACTTTCGCGCAGAGCCGCCCCCTGGAGAGCCGCACCATGCAGAGTAGTCAGAGTGTAAAATTGCGTGGAGATTGTGCCCCCTCCCCCCGTTCCTCTTTCAATGCCAATTCTCCTATATGTCTAGCACAATGAGGTCAAAACGGAAGGGGGTTGTGTTCTAACCTGCTCAAGGCGGCATTCTGTGACCACTTAAATTCAAAAAGGGGTATCAGATGCTTTTGAAATTTGAAAGAGAGCTGTATTTTAGATGAAGTTTCACCAACGTTTCGATATCTTTTGCCCAATTGTGCTTGAGTGGTAGTTATTTCCCTCAACTAGGTGAAGTTGAATCCAGATTATCCAGCCTTACAGGCCAAGTGTATCTTTCCCATTGACTCACAACAACAATAGTAACAAGACATGGTGTGGGGGCCCCACTTTAAGGACTACAAGAGTCTTCAACCACGACCTGATCTCAAGCTTTCTTCCTTCCAACCTACAACCCAAACTTCAGAACTGTCTTCTGACTCTGCGCTGTACTTGCATCTACTTCCATTCCCTTGGTTTTACCTAAAGAGAAGAGCAGCAACAAGAAGCTGCCGTGGGCTCCCTACCCCAGCAACTACCAAAACCTTCAATCATACTTTGATTCTGATTTTTTCTTTCCCTCAACCTGGAACCCAAACTGCAGAACTGTCTTCTGACTCTGCGCCGCACTTGCATCCACCTTCTTTCTCTTGATTCCAGGCAAAGACACCAGCAGCAACGCGACCTGCAGCGGTGGCCGCCCCACTTTGGCGACAATAAGAATCTTCAACCACATCCCGATCTCAACTTCTCTTCCTTCCAACCTACAACTCAAACCTCAACAACAACTTTTGACTTGCGCCGTCCTTGCATCCTCTTTCGTTCCATTGAACTCGCATCAGCATACTATATCTTATTCTCGGGCAATCAGGAAGTTATTGTTTTATCTACTTGCGCGCGCGAGATCTTCCCGACTCACCTTCGTTGCGACTTCTACAACCAGAAAGCTTGAAGATCGAACACAACCTCACGGTACTTGAGGGCACAAAAAGAAGGATTACGCGGGTGGACTCACTGCGAACTCGCCTTCAGTTTCACCAAGTGAAGTTCTGGTACTGCGCCACTGAATTTTGGTAAGTTTCGCAGTCTTCAATCTATTTTTGAACTGGTGGCACAAAGCGGCAAGACGATTTTTATTCACTGAATGAAAGTTTTCGTGAACAAGATTTTCTGGGCTGCGTCTTCCCTTCATTTCATACCAGTTGTGTTGTGTTGCGGATAGCTTCGGAATAACTTCGGAATCAACGGCGTGCCAGCATTCAAGCGAACTTTCATTGGCCCGTGCCCCAAGAATCGTCCCCCTATTGTCTCGGGTAAATCCTGCACCACTCTTCTGCCTCCATCTCCATCTAACCACAACATTTTGACCAAGCTTGTTCAGATCTGGTGTCTTTGGATGTGCTGACAGTCTGGTCTTAGAGCGGCACTGGTTTCGGCTTTTTCGCAATCGCGATCGCAAGCTATCTGAGATTGCGGGTCTTCTTCCATTGGCCGGAAAGAGGACAGCAGCCTGGAAGAATTGCTCGGCAAACGCCACACGATCCGGTTTTTCCTACTCCTCTTTTTGTCCTGCAATAATCTTTCATCCTTCCTTCTTTCTTCCCACAACACCACAACAAGAACGCACACAGTTGTAGGTATAACACTTCCAATTGTCTAAAGGGCATCCCCTTCTTGGTTGTTTACTGACTGAATTGATTTGTAGCAATCGCGACCCGCGCTGTTCCCGAATACAGCTTGCCTTCTGGTTTTTTTTTGGCCTGCGCAGTGCCCACTCCCATCGACGTACCTGGTAGGTCCTTCCACGACATTTGTCAGAGGTTTCCACAACTCTTTCCCTCACAAATCCCTCCCCTTTCTCTTGCAGATCGCTTCAGTCTCTTGCAGCTCGCTTCGGGGACCAACCACCGGCCTCATAGCCACTCGTCGAATCGTCAGTCTATATGACAATTACTGCTTCTTGAAGTGTGTTGCACACTTGGAAATCACTTTTCAGCCTTTCTTTCTTGAGCTCGAAAATCGAGGCAGTTTCAGCCCCGGTCACAGACAATATTTTGGAGCTTTCCGCTGACGCTTTCTCAGATAATTTCCTCTACATACTGCGATATCGGCTTCCCGAGCGCAAATTTTACTACCGATCGGCAGTTTTTTTCGCAAATCGGCGCTACGCGGCTCTTGATATCAAACTTCAGTATTCACTCATTTCGGTGAATCTTCGGGAAATTCCTATTAACACTCTTCTTGCAAACTTCCTTGCGTCCTAATTGGCTTTTTAAGCGCAATGGATTCTCAAGTTACACAAAAAGTGGCTACTTCTACGGAAATTGCCAGCACTTCTGGTCCTTCCCTCAACACTAACAAAGTAAGTTCCCCAGCTGCTGTTGCTTCTCATACCAGCGCCGCTACTGACGAGGCATCTGTACAGGGTACCAAAGAGGGAGATATGGCAGAGGGAACCCACTACGAATACCAAAACCCCTCTCAAACACGACTCCGATACGATCCAACGGTCTCTTTTGCTCCTTCTTCCAGCGCCAATCCATTCACATTTGGAAATATCGGCCGCCTCAACGCACGATCGCCAGCTTTTGTACCTATGTCTTTCCCACAACAACCAGCTTTTGGCACAATGATGCCTTTCCAATACGGTGTTCCTGGTCCCCTCAGACACCCACGTATCGATCCTGCTCTGCGATACGAACCTCCCACTCAGCCTAGAGCTATGCGGGAGAATAACGCATTCGTTCCTGGATATCTGGCATATGCACAGACTATGAGCATGATATCTCCGCAATCAACAGTCCGAACTGTCCTTGGACGCATGGATAAGGCGAGAAAAGACGTTGTCATCAGCGCAAATGGTGTCATTCGCAACGTCGCCGAAATCACCGAAGAATTCTTCCCAAGCGGCGAACACAACGTCCTCAGCACTGAGGAATATCTCAAAGGCGAATACAATTTCGCGGAGGATCTGGATAGCATGAGCGAGGAGGCTCTCAGAGAATTCTGGAGTCTCAATTTCGTCGAGATCATGGTTGATGTTGCCGCTGTGGAGGGTCTCGCAAAATGGTTTGATGAGAATGGCGAGATTGAGGATTCCGAGGTCGGAGAATCGGAGGAGCCTGTTGCCGATATTAAGGGCAAAGGTAAAGCTAAGGTGGTTGTTCATGGCGTCGCTGATGTCATCAAAGGAATTTCACATCTCAATGTCGGAAGATCCTTCAAGGATAATGTTGTTGTCGCTGAACAAAACCGAGATTCAACAATTAATGACCAAACACAGGTGAATAAGGGAAATGTTACCGCAACGAACATCTTTGTGGAAATCGCCAAGCTCGGACCCAGTTTCGCTAAGTACTGCAAGAACTTGTTCATTGTCATCAATTTTCCTGTCAATGTCCCAGTTGCGCCTTACAAATTCGACTACATGGAATCTCGCTTCGGAGAACATCAAAACGGTCCGAAAGTCGGTGCTACTGATTGCGGTTCTACACCTGCTCTTTGGCACATTACCCAACTCGTCGAGACATTGCAATCATTCGAGTCTCTCAGCCGCCTCGACGTTACCATCCAAACCCCGGCTAATACACCAAGACCTCTCACCGTTCCCCAAGTTGATCATGTCTTGCCATTCTATGATCTCAAGTTCACGGATTGGCGATTCTGGTGGAAGGCGGACTATATGACCCGAGCAGAATTGATTCACAACTGGCCAATCTTGCATCTGGATGAGGAATGGGGCAAGATTTGTCAACAGCGTGACGTGGATTGGGAGAATGAACAAGCCATGATGGGCGGTGCCAAACCCCCTACCCAGAGTCTCTGGGGTGGTACCGGAGGCAGAGTTCTTTAAGTGTGTTGGGACATTGTGGAAAGGCTGTTTTCACTTGCGAGGCATACTTGATTTCTATTTCCTCTTCTGAGGATTTTAGGAATATGGTTATGGGAGTTTGGATTTCACAGGAGTTACTGGCGTCCAAAAAAAAGTTCAGTCTGGACTTGCGGAGATGCGATTTTGCTTTTACGAATTCACTCACAACACCCCCGCTACCGATCTCGGCCGCTCTTCTCACGATCTTCCACACCTGACCACTCTTTTCGGACCATTCACACATTTCTTGCGATCAAACAACGATGCAAACACTTTCACATGCAAACATACATATCATTGCAAATTCGATTTCCCCGCCACTAATTCCAAGCCCCTCTTTCGCCATTCACAAACTTGACCTCTTACGTTCAACCTGATACTGTACTCATTCAACACAGCACACCCTTCAGAGCAGACGGAAGATCAAAGTGACTTGCTCGCTCCGAACGCATGTGGGAAAGTTTGGTCTGCAATTTTGTCTTCAACACCCGCAGAATTTCCAAAAGTTTTCGGGCTTTAAAGCACCGGCACACACTTTACAAGTTTTCCTTCTCTGATTTTCCCCCCTATCGATCATTGCATTCAAGGCGTAGCATTCAAGGATTGGAAAGCAAGACAAGCGAGCATTTGAGCGAGCATTACGTTGAGCATTTCCAAGGCGTTGGTAGATACCCTAGTCGATTATTTGATGCATTGCATTGCGCTGAGCATACGAAATGGCGTTGGTTGATACCCCTCTTAGTTAGTTGATGCAATGACAATGAGTTTTCATGAATCTGATATTGAGATGTGATTTTCTCATGAGATTTGACTGTTTTGATTGTAAAATTCACGATGTCTAACTATTGCAGATGTATTTCTGCATGCAATGCTGCGCAATTATCGAGGCCGTAATTTTTTGGGTTCCCATTTTGATTCCCACCACTCCATTCCATTTTTCATTTTCCATTTCCAATCCCCACAAACGCCAGCCTGGACTTTTGATACAAACGTTCCGCCCATATATACAGCTTTTACGGTATGGCCAATTATGTCTTCATCTCACTATTCAGCTATGGAATTTCCACGCTCGAGCAGAGGTCTGTGGTCTCTTCGTTGGGCTTCATCCTCATCATCGCTATCACCCTCGATCTCATCATCCTTTTCCTGGTAGATGAAGAACTGTGCGAAGATACCCAGATCCAATAATAGCGTTCCCATACTTCCAGCTAGCCAACTTGCATTGACGGCGATGTACATACCATATAAGCGTGATGCTTCTCCGTCTGCGCACTTTCCATGTTTGCCCAAGCAATGAGGTTCGTAGGCGAAGATGGAGAGAACGTAAGTTAGATTACCGATACAGGCGAAGAGAAAGAAAAGCATTGAGACGCCGGATGTGGACTTGCGGCGGTAGTTTAGGACGATTTGCGGAATTCGAGAGCCAAGGTAGAGAACGGCGCAGATATATCCGAAGATTTGGCCCCAGAGGTTGAAAGTCAAAGCTTCGCCGCCATCCTTTGATCGAGGAGAAACATGTGGAGATTGAGAGCGATTAGAAACCCACCAGCCGAAGATACCGGCAGCGCAAACCATAACGATCGAGAAGAGGTTGAAGGTAGCAGCTTGGAGGCGGGTAGTGCGCTTTGTGGTAGGTGGAGCCGGAGCAGATTGCAGAGGAACTGCTGGCGAGAGATGATTGGCAGAGACGGAGGTTTCAGAAAAGACTGAAGCTCGTCTCTGTCGGTCTCCTTGAGCGGAGAGAAGGCCGGTGTTCTCATTGGGCTCGCCAAAATTTTCGATGTCGCCATTTGTATTGGACTTCGGAGGCGGGATCACTTCATCCCTAAAGGTGATGCCTCTGTAATAGAAACATTGAAGGAGAAGGACGATATCAGCAATTGTATAGTAGACTGCAAGGATTATCTATCTTTTGTTAGCAAAATAGTGCAGTGGAGGGACGAGGAGGAGAGTACCATAGTAGGCAAGACACCCTGTAATACAGCTCCGGCAATGTTGAATACATCGCCCAAGAGCCATACGATGATGAATTGAAGTGAAAGGCCATCTGCTGAACCCCGGCGAAACTGCTCAATAATTTGAGGGGAAAATACGACAACCCCTTTTCAGACAAGTCAGTACTTTCAGCTCTGAAATTTTTTTGGAACTTGATCTAGAGCTATTGAGAAGTTGAGAATTGACTGGTTGTGACTCAAAATGTAGCTCTAGATTTTAGATCGGAACGAACGGAGTGTTGAGTTTGCAACTTACAGCAAGCAATTGAAACCGATCTATTTTCAAATTAGCAAGACTTCCAACCATCTCATACTGTATCACCAAGTAAAAAACCCCCCAGCAACTGCTTCCAAAAAAGCAAAACTCCCATTAAACCTCTGCAAAAAAACAGGAACAAAACTCAAAAAATGCAAGCGAAGAAAAAGTGCCTGCCACTTACCCGCAAATTCCGCTGATAGCAGTGATATCCAGATTGAAACTCTGGGCCGGTGGAAACATCGTGAACTCCCTAGATCGATCTCTCTCTTCCGTAAAGAACGTCGAAAGGTTGTGAATTCGAAAAGTCGAAAGAACGAAAATATCGTAAAGCTCCTCCCTGATTTAATTTCCTTTTTGGGAAAAAATATCTCGGCACTAAACTTTCTTTCCGTTTGCAGTTTCAAAAAACGCGGGGACTCCAAGGATCGTCCTCGGCCTAGACCCCTACCCAGAAATGACGTCTTTATGCTGAGTTTTCCCGTTTGCGCTTTTGGAAGTCTACCAAAGGAAATGGCAAATGAAATTCGTCGTGAGAAGAAGAGAGAAGATGAAGATGCAGTGGTGCAATTTGGGAAATATTATGATTTAGGGAAGTTGTTGGCGAGGGTCATCGGCTTTAAGATGCAAATTCTGTAAAGTCTTTGTCGAGAGGCGAGGGCCGGCAAGGGATGAGGTGGGCTGAGCGTGTTAGGTGATTTCCCCCGGACTCACTTAGTTAGTGACTAAAGCTTGTTTAGGGTAAACGCGCAAACTACACCCCCTTAACTTAGTGCGTCCTCTTCGCTTAAAATTTGATTTTTCATTTATACTTATATTTTACCCCTATTAAATAATTCCATTAATCTATTATATTTATTATTATTCTATAATTATACTTTTTTATTATATTTTATTTAATATAAATTAAACTTTATATTATCTTATAAAAATAATAGATAAGAAAAAGCGTATTAAAAATACTTTTTAATTAAAAGATAAAAATAAATGTATATAAAAAGATTTTATAAAAAAATTTAATAAAAAAGCTTTTATAAATTTTATAAATTTTATAATATTTATAAAGAAACTTTTTAAGATTTTAAATATTATAAAATCTATTAAAAAAAAAATCTATAAAAATTATTATATTATTACTTATTAATACCGACAACAAGGTGGGTTATGAGGCAAGGACTATTCCCACAATTCAATTCGTATGCCGCCAAACAGTGGGGACTACTGAGAGAGCCAGACGGCGAGGA
>QYAP01000478.1:0-31840 GCA_003988905.1 Hymenotorrendiella dingleyae
GTAGCATATTGGACTTCCATCCAATAATAGTCCCTTTTTGGGCAGTTCACTGTTGGTCTAGTGGTAAAGCTACTCACCCTCCTAGCCTGTGACATTAATTAAGAATATTAAGAATTAATCGGAATTCTAATAATATTAGATTTATAATATTCGATAAACGATTTTAATTAGGATTTTAAATTATAATCTTTTTTATTTAATAATTTATAAATATTTAATATTTCTTATTAATCTTCGAATTTAATAATAAGGTTTCTTTAATCTAGAATAAATAATATATATAATTAATTCTTTTAATTTATTATTTAAACCGAAATTAATCATCTTTATAATTTAGAAATACTTTGAATATAATATAAAAAAAACCCCGAAATCTTTTCTTAATATATTAAATAATAATATATATATTCTATTAGATATTCTTTCAAATATATTTCCTTTAAATAATAATATTATCTTATTAATAACCTCTTTATATATTATTTTTATTATTAATAGAATCTTTAAAATTTAATAAATAGTAATATAAATTAAACTATTATATATTTATAATATTAAAAATATAGAATACTAAAGGTATTTTATATTATAAAGCGTATATTATAATAAAAAGATCTTTAGATTTATTCTACCAAAAAAATTAAATTCTAATAAAAAAAGAATTTATATAATAAATTTAAATTAAAAATATATCTCTATTCTTTCTATTAAATTTCTTCTTTAATTCGTTAAATAAAAGATCTTTTATATTAATATTCTTATTAATATAATATTTTAACGATTTATTTAATTTCTTTTTTATTATTATATTAAAAACATAGAATTTCTATTTAAAATAGTAATTAAATCTATTATCCTTATATTTAAATATATATTATATATATTCTAATAATTTAAGAGATTATATTTAAATTATATTAATATCTCTTTTTCTTTAGAAATATAAAATAAGGAATATTATTATTAAAATATATTCGGTTTTATTAATTTCATTAATAGAAATTAATCGAATATTTAATATATAACTTAAATAATACTTTTAAATCCTTTTTAAATTACTTTGATTTCCGTTTTTAATATAATATTAAATAGAAATATAAAAAAGAATAATTTTTAATCTTTTATTAGAAATATTAGAATTAAATTATCTTTTATTAGATTATTAAAAAAAAATTCAATAAATCTTTGTCGTTTAATAAAATACTTTTATTAATTAAAATAAAAGAAATATTTGAAATATTTAATAATTATAATATTTAACTATTTTAAATATTTATATTCATATCTTCGAATTAAAATATATTTAATATCTCTTAAATCTTCTTTAAAGGATCCGATTAAATAATAAAAAAGATAGAATCGAATATATTATTATCTTTAAATAATTCGATTAAATTTTCCTTTAAAATAATAATATAATAATAATCTAAATAATAGTACTTAAAAAATCATAATTAAATTTTAATATTCTTTCATTTAACTTTAAATTACTTATAAAATTAGAATCGAACCTTTATATTAATAGATTATTTTAATAGTTTAATTAATAGAATATTATAATTTTAAGAGAGATTAGAAAGAATTATAAAGAATTTAATAATATATTAAAAAAAGCTAATAATATAATTAATGAAAAAAGATTAATAGCATTTTAACTTATAAATTTCCAAATAATAATAAATTTATATAATAAATTATTCCTTAATTTAAATTAATTCAGAAAAAATCTCTTAATTATTTAATATTTCTTAACCTTTTAATATATTTCTAAAATCAATATTATTAATATTCTTTATTTTAAATAGATCTTAAAAGTACTTATTTTAATTATATTAAATATATTTCTTATAAATTCTATCTTTAATATATATTTTAAATTATTTTTTCTTATATTAAATATAAGTTTCTAAATGGATTTTCTTTATACTTTTAATAAAATCTTAAATATATTTCTAAGACTTTTAATAAATAAATCCTTCCTTATAAAACTTTTTATTAAATATAAATTTAAATAAAAAAGAGGGCGAATTATTAAAAAAATCGTTAAATAATTTAAAGGAAATAAGATTATCTTTTTTATCTTAAGATAATAGAAATTAATAGGAGTTTCTTTAAGAGTTCTTATATATAAATTAAATAAATAATTCTAAACTAAAAAAATCTATAAGACTAAATAAATTAGATTCGTAGAAATAGAAATATATAAATTATAAATAATAATATAAGAATAGATTTAAATTTAAAGAAAAAAGTAAAGAAAAAAGCGAGAATAATTTATATTATATATATTTAATTAATGGCTCTTTTATAAAAGCTTTAAAATCAAATCGGATTTATTAAAGAATTCTTTAAATAAAAATAAGAAATTCAATAAAATTAAAAATAAATAATTTATTAAAAGTTATAATAAAATAGGAAATTAATAGTTTATTAGAAGCTAATATTAAAGAATTATTATTTCCTATTATAATTATAAGTTTAACTTTCTTTTTTAATTATCTCTTAATATTAAAATATAATTAATATATTTTAAAAGGTTTAATTTAAAGTTTTATAATTTATAAAACTTTTATTCCTTTAAATTAAATTATAAGAAATTTCCCGAAAAAAAATATACTTATTTTCTTATAAATATATATTTAATAATATACTAAAATAAGAATTAAAGAATCTATATTTATTAAACGGGAATAATAATAGGATTAATAGGATTAATTAAAAGAAATATTTAAAAGATAAAGTATTTATATATAAAAGAAATATATTAAATCATATAATAATTAAGAGAATTCATAAATCCTATTAATTTTATTCGAAAATTAAAGTTTATTTATTATAATTTATTATTTATATATTAATAAAAGTCGGTATTAAAAGGTAGTAATAATAGTTTAATTTATATAATAACCAATAATAAACCTTTAAATAAATTATAAAAAAAGCTTAAACTAATAGGATTTTAATCTCACTTTTAATAGAAATTAATAGACTTATAAATTTATATATTATATAAAATATAAATGAAATATAATATTTATTTATATTATATAAATAAATTAAAAGGATATTCTAAAAAGGCGAATTTATTAAGATTTATAAATAATTTAAAATGTATTATAAAATCGTAATAAATAGGTTAGAAAAACTTATAAATATATTAATTACTTTATATTAAAGGTTAAACGGATTTATTAAAACTTATAAATTATTAAATATTATAAAGATTATAAGAAACGTTATTAGAAATAAGAATTAAAAGTAAAATATTAAAAGAATATTTATATGATTCCGAAAACTAACCTTGATTATTAATTTATATATTTTATTAATACCTTTTATTTAAATATATTATATAATTATTAAAATTTAATTAAATTAATTAATTTAAATTATTTATAATAAATTAACTTAAATATTATTATTATATTAACTTATATGAAATATTATCGATTATATATTAAAATATAAAAGGGGGTTTAATAGGTTCATTATAAATTATAAACTATTAGGATAATATTCGGATTAATTCTTATAATATTATTATTTAATCGGTTAACTAAATCGCTTTAATTAAAATTAACGTCAAATCTAATAGAAATTTATTTCTTTTCTTAAATTTAAGAAAAGTTAAGTTTTAATTAAATAAAAAGTAAATCTATTTAAATATAATAATTTTAATTTTATAAATTATATTATTATTAAATATTTATTATAATTAAAAAGTAATTTTTAAAGATTTTAATATATTAAAAATACTTATAATATATATTTTATTTTATTATTATATTTTACTAATATATATTATATTATTATAAGATTTATATTAGATTATAAAGAATTGTTCATTTAATAATCTTATTATATTATATTTAAATTATTCTATAATTATTATAAATTCTTAAATAAAATCGAATTTAATTATTCTCATCTTTTTTAACTTTATTAATTTTAAAAGCATTTTTTTAACCTTTTTTTAATAATTTCTCTTAAATTATAAATATATTAAATATATATATATATATATATATATTATATAAAATCGAATATAATCTATCCGGAAAAATTACTCTTAATATTATAAATATATAATATATTAAATTATTTTTAAATGAATTCTTTTTTTCTTATCGATTTTAACGTTTTTATATTATATTTCTTTAAACCCTTCTAAAAAGAAATAATAATAGAAGATATAATAGAAGATATATAATATATATATTTAATAATTATAAAACCTCGGAAACCTTATAATTAATTTAAATTTTAAATATATAATTTTCTAAGTATCGATTTATATTATTTTCTATTATTATTATTTCTCGAAAAGAAAAGATTTAAATTATTAAAATAATTAATTATTTTAATAAATTAAACCGTTTCTTAAATCGTTATAAGGGCGATATATATTCTATTATTAATAATTAATATATATATATTATTATAATATAAGCTATTAGAATAGAAGGCGAATAATTAATTTAAAATTAATTAAATATATAAAACCACCTTTTCTTAAACCTTATAAATAAAGTATATAATTATAGAATCAAAAGATATTTATTAAGGATAATAGATTTATATTATATTAAAATACTTATTTTAATTCGGTTTATAAATCTATTATAACTACTATTTTTCTTAAAATAAAATCCATAGAATAATTTAAATATAAATTCTCGAATAACTTTAAATATTAATTTATGATTTATTTATTATAATAATAAATCATAAATAAATATAAAAGGTATTTTTTAATAAAAGAATATATATAATATATAATATATTTTACGATCAGAGATTCGATATATTTATTTAGAATTATTTTTTTAATTATATATATATATATTCTTTTATTTATAACTTATTATTATAAATAAATATAATAAAATATATATTATAATAATAAATCCGATATTTATAAAGTCTTAACAATTATTTATATTGAAACTCTTAGTTAAACTAATCTTAAAAATATTATTTTTAGATATTAATTAAAAGAATCTAATTTATTAAAATAATTTATAAAAGAGATAATTTAAGAAATAAAAGCGAATATAATATTATATTTAATATTTTATATTAATTTATACTTTTATATTAATTTAATTAAAGTATATTATAAGGTTATTTATTAAATTAAATAAAAAAGTTTTTATTTTTATTATTTATTTTATATATTTTTATTATTTTATAAAATAATTTATATAATTATATAGAATTTATAAAATAAATGAATTTTTATAAAAATTTAAAGGATTTAATTTAAAACTTAAATTAATTATTAAATTATTCTTCGAAATAAATTTATTATTTTAATTTTATATTTATTTATATATTTCTTAAATTTTTTTAATATAAAATATAATAATAAATCTCGAATATAATATAAATTAAAGATAATTAAATTTTATATATTAATTATAAGCGTTTTAATTCTCTTTTATTTGAAATATATTTTAATAAACTATTATTATTAAATATGATTATATTAATATATAAAGAATAAATATTAATTTATAAAATCTTTTTTAAATTTTTATTTCTCTTTTTTTTCCTTTAATCGATATTAATATTATCATTAACTTTTAAAGTATAAACTTCGATTATACCTTTTTTATTATATTAATTCTTAATATTTTTCGATTCAATATTAATATAATAGAATTATTTAAATTAAGGTTTATTATAATTCTTATTATTTTATGTTTTAGTTTAATTATAATTTATAAGATTATAATTTATAAAAAATAATAAAAACCTTATAAATTAATATCTTAAATTGTGAATTATTTTAATTTAATTTCTTTTGAAATTAAATAGATTTATAAAAAAGAGATTTAAAAGGATATTAATTAGATTTATAAGTATTATAATATCTTCTTTTTAATAGAATTAAATTAATATAGAACTTAAATTATAATTAATAATTATTTAAAAAACTTTTATTATTATTTAAGAGAGGATTATTTATTCGGAAAAAAAATAACCTATAAAATATTAAATTTTATATAATAAAAGATTTCATCTTTTATTACTTTTATATAAATCATCTTATTTAAGAAGATTCTTTTATAATTTATTATTATATTAAATTAATTTTTAATTATTTATAATCTTAATTCTTTTTTTTATTTTATTTATATTTCCAAAAATTAAATATATCCGATATAATCCCGTTAAATATTTATAAAAGAAATTTAAAATCATTTTTATATAAATATTAATAAATTAAGCGTTAAATTAATATTTAATTATATTTTATTTTCTTTCTTATTTAATAGATAATTCTTTAATAATTATAAATATATTTTAATTAATATAAATTATTAAATCATTAAGAAATAAAAGTATTAATTTATTATATTCGAATTCTTTAAAATAAAAAAAAATTTTAATATATAAATAATTAATATTTTATAATAAATATTAAAAAAGAAATAAGAAATCATCGAAATTATATAAAAGAGGAATTAATATATTATTATACGAATAATATATCCGAGCTTAAATATTACTTATAAATTCTTTATTATTTTTATAATAGAGAATCCTATATTTAATATATAATATATATTATTATTATTATTTATAATATAATTTTAATATATTTAAAAGTTATTACTTTTATTATAAGAGTTTATAATATTAAAAGAATATTTAACCTCATATTCTTATCTTTAAATATTTATTAGAAAATACGAAATCTAATTCTTTAAATATTTAGAAATAACGAATATATAATAATATAATATTAATTTTATAAAATCTTTATTCTTTTTAATATTAATATTTAATAGAATTCCCTTTTCTTAATAATATTTAAAGCTTATATTAATACTCTTATATTTATAATATTTAAACGGAAATTCTTAATATATTTACTTTTTATTTTTATTTTAAATGAATAAAAGATTATTAAAATAATAGAAAAAATATTTATTCTTTTTTATAATTTTATTTTTAATAGTTTTTTAAGATTCTCTTTTATTTCTTAATTCTTTTAATATTATATAAAAGTTCAATAATTTATTAAATAATATTAAAAATATAAAAGGCTAATTTAAAGATATTAATAATAATATTTATATTATATTTAATATTATTATAAAAAAACTTAAGAAATATTATTCTTATTTCCGAGAGATATTTATTTATTATATATTTTAAATTTGAGATCTTTATATTAAAATTAAATTAATATAAAATTAATATAATAATAATATTAATAAAATTATTATTAAAATATAAATATAAATAAAAAAAGAATAATTAATATCTTTTTAGAATATTAAAACTCTTATTTAATTTAATGATTATCCTTCTAATATAATATATTATAAATAGAATATCTTATTATATAATCGATTAATATAAAATATTAAAGTATTAAATATTAATATATATTTAAATTCCGATCTTATATTATAAAACCCTTTTAATCTAATTTATTATTATTTTAATTAAATATTTAATTAATAAGAATATAATAAAAATAAATTTCTTATTATAATTAAGATTATATACGATATTCTTATTATTCTTATTATAAAAATTAATATAAAATATCTATTTTATAACGGAAAAAATATACTTAAAATATATAAAATTATAATAAATAAAGAAATAATATATTTAAGATTCTTTATATAATTAATTATTAATTTAGAAATAACTTCTTTTTAATTAATAATAAATTTTAACTAAGAATTAATTAATTATTTAAAGGTTATCCATATACTTATATAAAATAGATAAATTAATAAATAACGGTATAATTAATAACGGAGATTAAAGCCTTTATCCGTTAGCCTACTTTCCTAAAAATAGCTGAAAATTCATAAAATTAATCTTAAATTCACATAATATTTCACTTATTTCATAAATTAAATAACTCAGAAGAGTAATTTTCACGAACGAATTCATTTAATATTTTCATGAAAAGTTTTTTCATTAGGCAGCCCTAGTGTATTGCGTTGAATCGCGCTTTTCCCACGCGTTGACGTGCTATCCTTCAAGTGAGCGGCAAAGACCAGGAATTTTGAAGAAAAAAGGCGTCATCTACATCTCCTTCGCCACTACCTCAATTGGAGCTATTTCAAAAGCTTACAGCGGAGAATCAAGTGTCTCTCTATTCCTATCTGGGTCGATACTCGTTGCAGGATTGTGGTAGTAGGTGGGGGATGTGGAAGTTCATGTGGGGGTTATGGTGGACGCCCTCGAGACGCCTCTTTTGAGCAAGGTGCATTTGGAACGGAGATCCGTCATCGAATTCCCATTCCTTATCGTATCAATTGCTTTGCAAGTCCGGCCCTCACCCATATTCAACTTCATTATTGTGCCAGATCATTAGAGAGAATTGAGATTGGGATGGGAGGGTGGCCGTTTGAGTCTACTAGCTCTCCCATTTTGACCTTCATTCAAGTTTTCAATAAGTCTTCTCCATCAATTCAGACTCAATTACCACATGCATCGGTCGTACAGAGGCGCACTAATAATTCTTCTCCAAGTGGATTCGTCAATTTCGTCAAGTTCATTTAGTCTTCCACCATCTTTCTCAAGGCCAGGATGGCTGAGATATATCAGTCCTTGAATGTGACCGTCTTGGTTCTAACCCATTCCTCCAATCCAGCGGACCCAAATCGACCGTATCCGCTTGCTTTTGCACCTGTTTCAACTCTGTTAGCAAATCCTGTCCAACTCAATAATAGGCCAGCGCAAGAAACATATAAGAGAGAGATCAACATACCACCATGCGGCAACCCCGGCTCATCATGAACACTCATCCCATTAACATGCACAGCCCCCGTCTCAATCCCCTTCGCAAACCTCAACGCCCTCCCCAAATCCCTCGTAAATACCGCAGACGAAAGTCCATACTCAGTATCATTCGCAATAGCCAGCGCCTCCTCCTCTTCAGCCACAGTAATCAGACTAACCGTCGGCCCAAACGATTCCGTATAATACAAATCCATCTCCTTCGTCAAGCCCTTGATAGCGACGGGAGCCATACAAGCACCATCGCCCTTTCCAACTTCACCAAGTATAGTCTCTGCGCCTTTACCTATGGCATCTTTGAGTAACTCTTGATTCTTCGCAACGCTTTTTTCGTTGATCAGGACCATCGGTGGTGCATCATCAGGCGCAAACCCTTTCGCGGCATTCCGGAATTCCTCTTCGAATTCCTTGGCTATTTTCTCGTGCACGATAATCCGTTCTGTGGACATGCAAATCTGGCCAGCATGCAGATACGAACCGACCACACATTCCATCGCAGCGAGTTTGAGATCCGCATCTTCCCATACGATGGCAGGTGCCTTTCCGCCCAGTTCAAGGAGAACAGGCTTCAAAGCTCGACCAGCTTGTTGAGCGATGATGCGGCCAACGGCTGTAGAGCCTGTGAAGTTGATTTTCTTGATGGTCGGGTGAGCGATGAGATGAGATGTGATTTCCGCGGCTGTCTCTGTGGTATGAGCGATGAGATTCAGGACTCCAGGTGGCAGTCCAGCATCATGGAGAGCGGTAACCAGATTATGAGAAACGAGTGGAGAGAACTCAGGGGCTTTGAGAATAACAGTATTTCCCGCCGCAAGCGGATAAAGCACCGAACGCAACCCCAGAATATGCGGTGCATTCCACGGCGCAATAGCCAGTACAACTCCAAAAGGCTCCTTATATATCAGCGCCGTAACTCCCTCTCTCGAGGTCTGCGGTATACTCCCCGAGAGCGAAGTGACCCTCCCCGCCACATCCCTCAGTATCTCCGGAGGTAAACTCGAATCGAAAGATGCCCAAGCGTCTGAAGCACCCGTTTCCTCCATCATGGTATTCTTCATGGCCTGTCCGCGGGACTCCATGATATCAGCTGCCTTCAGGAAAATATCCCGTTTTTTATTTGGAGGAAGGGATTTCCATTTTGGGAGGGCTTGCTGGGCGGAGGTGATGGCGAGGTCGGTGTCTTCGATTGAGGCGGATGAGAATGTGTGGAGGTGAGTTCCGGTCTTGGGGTTTTTTACGGGGAAGGTGGTTTTTGTTGGGTGGGGGTTGTTGTGGATGATTAGTTGGTAAGTTTTGATTTCTTCGGAGCCGGTGCCGTTGCCAATGATTGCAGACGACATGGTGAAAATATCGACTGACAAATCGAGGTGTTGAAGTGTTGTTATTTCGGAAATCCGATTTCAAAGTCTGGAAAATCGGATCGATAGTGGGCCGCGAAAAAACGATGCCTTCCAGATACCTTTTATATCTTGTGCCTACCAAGCAAACCCGAACTTGTATAACCCAAAAACTTGACTTCCCGATTGATTGATGAGACACGAGGATCCAATATCTCACACCGTGCCACCGTGAATTTTATATATCGGCCGCGGGGTGGAGCCTTTACCCCGCAAAAGAAAAGACGCCAACGGACATCCAATATTTCGGCAGCTCGACACGGGCTGACTCCCGATGGCAGTATCTGTTTATCCCGAACTAGCCACCTGCGGCTGCGGAACGTTAGCACCACCAAAATTAAGTTATTCCCAGCCAGTGACGGAGCTTAGGGATGCAATGACAGAGCGGTGTGTAAAAGTGGGGTATTTGGGGGCCGGAATGAGGTTATTCCTTTGGATGAAGCTATTCCCAGTGACACAGCGTCGCGGTATGCAAAAGTGGGGGCGAGAATGAGGTTATTTCCAGTGTAGAGGTCAAAAATGGGGGCTTTGGGGGCTGGAATGAAGCTATTTGCACGTAAACAGGGGTGTGAGAGAGGGAAAGGTGTGATTAGGACGGGTAGGCATAAAAAATGGCTCATAAGAAATGCTCGGTTTACACATAAATCTGAGAGTTTTAAAAAAGAGTATGGAGGGGAATAGAGGGGTAATGTTATATTATATTGTATTATATTATATTTGAATTGGTAGAAGCGGTATAGGAAAAGTGAAGATATACTATAATAGTAGTAGCACTTGCTACTTACTACTACTACTGCTCCTACTCCTACTCCTGCTCCTGCTCCTATATTATATCATTTTAAATCCCAAAAATCCCCTACTTAAAACGTCCAAAAAAGGCAATTTTTTTCCAAATAGGTTAGATAGTAGGGCAGAAAGCGGGGTAAAAACCGAAGGGTAATTTTCTAGCTTATATGGGAGACTTTTGTATTTGATTGCTGGAAATGAGAATTCGGTTTGCAGCTTTCAACTCATTTCAGAACAGAGGCATAGGAATTCCGAATTAGTTGGGCGCTGATTACAAAATGCTGGACCCGAAGTAGAGGGGTGTAGTATCACGTGAAGTGATGTAATTGGCACTCACATGAGCCCCCTTGCATGTGATAGAACCGAAATTCACTTTATGAAAAGTGAAGATATACTCTTTTACGAATAGAATAGAAGCTCTTCAAACACTTACACAAACCAACCCCATCAAAATCATTACCACCTTATCCACCCACCCAAAACAATCCACCGTCATTCATTACCCAAAACAGCAATCTTATATCAGCCACTTCAACCCTACTCTGTTCCCTCGGTGCTAGGCCTATGAAATCTTACCGCATCTTTTGTGTATGTATACTTCCCCTTTTCCGATCGTTATTTGCCGGAATATTATAGATAGATTTGCTTAAGTAGGTACCGTGTTAAGTATTCTCTTCCAGTTCAAATCCCATTATGTTAAGATGATAAGAGAGAACAAGAGAGTTAATGGACCATAAACGTATCTCTCCCGTTTCTAGCTTCAAGTCTAGTATGATAAGCTGCAGACTGGGAGAAAGGGGTGGGCTTATATACTAATTAATACGGTGTATGCATCGTAGCTATTTTGTAAGAAGCTTTTCTTCTCTTTTACTTTCTTTCCTTTTATTTCTTCCAAGAAACTCACAGTAAAGCCTCTCTCTACAATTCCGATCAACCCCCTCCACTAACTCACTCCAAATAAATTCCCCTACTATACCTACAAACTCCCATCACAACCTCCTAACCTCCTAACCTCCCATCCAACCACCACTCGTAAACTCCCTCAAACTTCCCCATACCTCCGGACATCGCAAACAAGTCAAGTATACACCATTTCAAAGAGTAGAGAGTTAAAATTCATTTTCATAGTTGGCAAACAATAGTATTTTGGATTGAAGGGTTCAGAAAGGATGGGTTGGGGAGTATGGTGAGCAGTAAAGGGGAAGTGATACCTGATATTAGCGAAATGGTTTCCCCTAAACTAACCGTGCGCCCGGTGGTGGTAACCGACAAAACGAGCCGCCCCGTTACTAGGCGAGCGGTTAGCCCCCTTAAACATTCTTAGTTATATTAGGCCCGCACTAGAAATACACCAAAGCTATTACCGGTAGTATACAATACACCTAGTCCCTAAACCCACCCCTTTCAAAACCCCAACCACCCTTTCCCTCCCCTTGAATCACCCTTTAAATCTCCCATCTCCCCCTTATCCTATCCCCTAGTCCAAGCCCACCACCGAAACCACCCCCTCCCCTTTCCACCCCCCCAACCCAACACAACCCAACCCAACACAACCCCTTTCACCCTTCCCTCCTCATCTCTACCCCCATTCTCAGCCCTAAAACCCAAAATCCCAACATCGTACCACCATACCTAATCTCTTTACCCCCCCCCCCCCCCCTCCACATGCACAATAAAATCAAAAGAATCAACAATATTCCAACCCGAACCAACCCGAAACCAACCCCAATTCCCACAATCCAACACAACACCAAAAACCCTTTCCTCGAATCCTCGGGAATATACGCCAAACCCCCTTTCCCCCTCCGTAAGATTCCGTACAGTAAGCCTTTCCCCCTTCCCTTTCCTTTCCCACACGCCGTATCTCACCACATACACCCATCTTCCTTCCCACTGAGCCGCACGCAGGAGGTCCAAAAAATTCTGGGAATTCACCCTCCTCCTAGTCTACCCCACCCACATCTTAAGTTAAGCGAGAGTGAAGGAAAGGAAAGATAATGGCGGATTGGACTTGCGTCGAGAAGCTTAGCTCCCCGCCATGCCCGTTTTTTTGGCAAAGCCGCAAATTTGACCGGATCAAATTTTAAGAATTAATAAGGAAAAGAATAAATACAGTGTCACATAAACTTACAAAAAAAGGACACTTTTTGATTACCAAAAGTTTCATTCAAAAAATAGTCTACAGTAGCAGCACCAAAAAGTCCCAATAACATGGTGAACTATCCTAAAATCTATCTCATTCCTGAAACTAGCATCAATAATTGCAATTTTCTCTCCATCCATCAAATTACGCCCTCCATCAAAACAGCTCCATCAGACTCAATGCGAATATTATCAAATTATGAAAATTAGTGCTCAAAATGACCCAATTACTCCGCGTGAATTTCCAAGGGGGGTATCAAACGACCGTCTTTGCATGCCATCCAAAGCTTTTGTACTTTTTGATTTTAATTTCTTCTTCATCTTTGTCGCAATGTGCAAGTGTTGGTGATATCAGTACCGGGGTGTGCCGATTCTGCGTGGGTAGTGTGTGTGTATATGCAAGGTGTATGTACAATACGCATCTTCTAGTTTCCTGGAATGAGACAGGCACTGGTCTGGCACTGGTTGGCGTATTTGCGGCTGGTCAGTGGTTGAGGAATCAGACCTGCTCTCGTCAAGTTCTGAAAGTGCCACTCTGGCGCGGTCTCCGTCTTCCAGGTCCAGAAGATCCATCCGGTATGCGCCTCATAAGCGTCGAGTTGTGCTTCGACATAGTACGCCAAGTTGACCTTGTCCACGTCGAGCAGGCCATCGACGGTACCGGAGAACTTGGTTTGGCAATCGCCATAATATCCCGTCGAACCAGACAAGGTTCCATCGTAGCGAGCCCCCTTGCCAAGACCGTTGAGCCATCGCGCGCAATCAGTTTGAGCCCCGGTCCATTCGCCTACAATTGTCCATTTATCGGTTCCTGCTACTTTAGGACCAGCGGCGCAAGCGGTCTGAACGTGTTGGCAAGGCTTCATTGCAACCTCGTCATCGGAGAATATCTGATAGATGTGCGTATCCAAGACAACATCGTTGACTCCCGAAGCGCCATTCATAAACCCATTCCAGTACGATTGAACGTCAAGGAAAGCGTCATGGATCACCACTGCGGTCGTTTGACTTGTGGTGCGAACATTTCCCCAACCATCATAGTAAAACTTCTTGACTAGATCCATGTCATTTCCCCAATTCGCCGGTTCGTTGAGAAGCTCGATGGCTGTGACAACATCCTGGTCTCCCTCATATCGGTTCGCGAGGTTTTGGATGGCGATGAGGGTGTTTTCAACGTTATCTCCAGACTGCCAATTGATAGAACCGTATTGACCGCTGTTATCGAAGCCATTTTGCGAACCAGGAGCTACGAAGAAGATGTTAGACGGTGCCATTGATTAAAGTGAAAGCACAAACCTCCGTGGACATCCAATAAGACCTTCAATCCTGCACTTCGTGCCCATCCGATAGCTTGATCAAGATATCCCAATTGTCCTTGTACGTAGGGAGCGCCGGAGGTAGAGGGAGGGATCAATGCCCACCAGCCGATGGGTATGCGCACATGGTTCAGGCCATACGAGGCAATTTCCTGAAAGTCTGCTTGAGTAATCCATGTAGACCAGTGTGCGTCCATTGTACTCTGAGCTGCGCTCGAACCAAGAGCCGCCGTCAAGGTGTATTCGTCAACCACTCCGCCGCCGTTGGCCCAGGGCTCGAAGATAGATGGAGTAATCCAAGGCTCTAGCACAAACCATCCACCAAGATTGACTCCTCGAACCGTTTGGCTATTGTAATCGAAGGTTGATGCGCGCTTGCTTTGGGATGTTAGCTTTGAAGATGAAGTGGGTGGGAGGAGAAGAAGCTGGTAGAGAGGTGATAGTAAACATACTATGGTGAAGCATTGCAAAGCGACATGCACGCAGCTGCGAACATAAACGCAATGAAGACGCCCATGTTGATTGTTTCTGGTTGTTTCTTCTTATTTCTTGCTTGCGGTTTGTCTTCCAAAATGATAACTTGTTCGAAGGAGTGAGAGGTTGAAGGAGTGAAAAGCAGGAATTAAATCCAAAATACAAAGTGCGCAAGGTGACGTGGAGAGAGAAGTGAATTCGGTGACAAGGCCATAACTTAAGTAACAAGCATCGAAAGGGAAGAAACTACACAAACTTCGGACTCCATTCCCCGCAAAAGCATTGGCTTTGCTCGGAGAATGGGTTCCTGGGAAATTCCCCATCTGCTGATCCATGAACAAACGGAAAGGGGTGGAAAGAAGAGGCGGGAGGAGGTGGGGATGGGGTGGTGGTCGTCCAATGCCTGGGACGAATTCGAAGCTAAAATGGTCGAGCCGAGCACATTGACACATTGACACATTGACAGCCTAGTACATGGAAGCTTGTCAGATCCCAAGGTTTGCTTGGGCACTTGGGCCGCCGGGTGGAGACAGATCTTGACCAGACTCGCCGTCTTCACGCTCGCCAATGGCATGGAGAGAGTGAGGGAGTGGGAGAGTGAGAGCGTGAGAGCAGTGTCAAGACACCGCCTCTGCAACCGCGTGCACCCACATGGAGCTTTCCTGGGGACGACTAAAAGGCTGTCTACCGGTCGGCCACACGAGGCCACTGCGGCAAGGATGGAAGCCTTACAAGTCTCCCGCTACATGGAAAAGAGCGCGACGAAGCGCTTTTTCTCGTGTGAGGCCAGGACTTCCGCTCCGGTTTAATCTCAGAGTAGTCGCGTACATGTAGGACAATTTATTTATCAGCGAGGCCATTGGAGCAGTGGCGAGGTGTGAAGGCATCTTGGTCGCGCCCTGGCCGATTCTGAATATACTTGCGTTGTCTCGACGATGTTGAAGGAGATGGCGTCGCGTCGTTGATTCGCAGTTGATGTTTTTTTTGGTGTGTTGTCATCCGCGCCAGGAACCCCGGTCCGTTGCGCTCGCTCCGGTAGAACAAGATGCAGGTGGGCCCAGAGGGCGATCGCCACATTGGCGTCATATGTACATTCGTACCCGAGCAGTATAGAATTCTGCAAGTCAGCCTGTGCATATTCTGAGGGAAGGTGAAAATGCTAGTTCAAATGCCTGGCAGTAAACATTGCAAGGCTCGTGTGACTGCCATATCGACCACACTCGGCCCTTTTGCCCGCTGTACACGATCGTGGCCAACTACCGAGAAACTTCGATTACTTGAGCAGGCCAGCGTTTGCAATCGTGTGAACCCAGGATGAATTGTACGGCCCTGGGGCTAGACGAACACAACGACTAGTCTATCTCGGCTCGCAATGATGGCAGGTCCCCAACAGCACATCGTCGAAACTCAAGACGGGCTCAATTAGGCAGGTCCACGGAGGCATTCTCAATCATACCTCGTGTGTTGGTGCTTACTTTTTCGTTGCCTCTCTCAAAGCTTGGTCCTGACGATCCAAAATCAGGCTTTCTTGCCCATAAACCGAGGCTCTTATGATCAAGGAACGCGTTGTGACCATCATGCAAGCCTTCACTGACCGTTGAAAGCAATTCTCCGCCTCGACACACTCCAAAATTTTAAGCGTCTGTGTTGGCGGCCATGAGCGGGCCCCGCATTCTTCCCCGGACTTTGTCACGACCGGGGGTCGTTGTCTTTCTCTGAGCTACACCGCACCTTGTTTACGAGTATTGTTTCTCTCAGTAAACTCAGCCTAGACAGATGCCATTCATTCCACGCCTACGGTACCTATGGCCGAATCACCAAGTGTTGCCGTTTTCTGAGCCGCATGATGCGAGTCAGTGATTCGCTGGGCGTGCACCGATGCTGGTGAGAATAACGTCCATGTACCTTGGGTCATTTCTACACCGTGCTTAGGTGGCATGGTACATACACCATCTAGCGAATCTGTGTCCCTCCTACAACCCCTTGGGGGCCATGGGAAATACAGAGAGAGAAAAGATTTCCGCATGACAAGATATTTCCCTCATTCCAAGCAGCGACAAGAAACGCTGGTCATTCACTATTGTAGGTCATGAGAGCCTCGGTTTCCTGCATCTTTCGTGGAAACGCGGGGTACAGGAACGCTGACTGTCGGATACTGACCCGAGCAGTGGGATCGACCGCTATTACCAAATGTACCCTCACATGATGGAAAGAAGATGTGAGAGTCGACAGGTGTTGACATCACGGTGCCTTCACAAAATGCTTAGGCCGAGTTGGCGGGCATGTCATCGTGGGGGTGTTGTTCTTGTACCCAGGATCGAACCTCAGAAGGACGAAGAGGACCACGCAAAAACGAAGCGAGTCGCGTGATCTGTAGGGCTTTGCAATTGCACTGGAGGGGCGCCTCTTGCATGGGCATAGACCGTACGTCAGCCATCATGTTGATAGCGGTGAAGATTTGAGCTGGGAATTGGTGCCCAAGGATAATGTGATGAAAGTGTTTGTCGTTTGGCGGTAAGTCGATGTCGATGATCGTATGCTTAAGCTTGGGTGAATTGGGGGAATTGGGGGAAGGGAGATCTAAGGATCCAGAAAGGTCTGGCTCTGAATGCCAGCTGGAATATCGCATGGTGCTCCATTCACGTCTGCTCCGGTGCGGATGCCGAGTCTTGCTTTGCTCTCCTCTCCAAAGTCGCCTTCCATTGCTTTTCTGCCGCTATACGACGCTCTATGACTGAAGGATCGAGGAATGGTTGTGGGGTTGACTGAGAGTCAAATTCCATGACTAAAGATTTGCTTAGCTTAGCTCTGACCCAGAAGGCCGTGTCAAACTCTGGCATACCTCTGGCGACATTCCGATTGTCTTTTCTGATCGTGACTTCGTCTTTGGAAGCACTGGGTTGAGTCGAGGACGGCGGGGTAGATTGGAGCTTTGGTGGGCCAAGTGGTTGCTTTTTGATCAGCTCTCTTTTTCCGGCACCGGACATGATGCCAAGAATGGTGGCTCTGATTACTTGCTGTATGAGAAAGATATACAAATAATTCTGGAATCCGAAATGGGTTTGAAATGATGGCGGTGGTGGTGGTGGTGAGAATGCAATAAGATGTCGTTGGCTTCTTCGGTTCGGGCCCTGCCAGAGTTTCATTCCAGCCGACGCCCCTTTTGGTTTTTAGTAAGAGAGTTACAGGGGCTCGAGAGTTAGAGTCCCCTTTTCTCCCATTTTGACCTTGATTCTCTCTTGTAGATCTTGCACAGTAAGGGTCAAAATGGGAGAGGCTCTCCCGTTCGGCCTCAATTCTCTGTAATAACTTGAAACAATTGACCTGACAGGGGGGGTCTTGTATTCCAATTAATGCACTTATCAGGAGGAAAGAAACTCCTTGCGCCATAGCAATAAAGTGAAGGGTTGGCAACCACAAGATATTGAGGATACTGTAGTAAGTACAGAACCAATCACCGTTCATGATCTTGCTTCACTTATCCCACGCCATAATAACCACGATAAAGTTAAGAGTGCTGCGTGTACCCCTTTTTCAGGCTCCTCTACCAACAGCCTTGGCAGTAAGCGGACCAACGGCCGACTTGCGGACTTCAACCACTTACAATAATATCTAGAATGCTACTTTTTGATAGTAAGAGTTCTACCAGATTAGAATTGCAATTGTACGACTTAGGAAGGTGGTTATCGGTGTTAATGTGTGTTCTGGTTACCTCCGAATGCGGTGTTACACTCGCTTATTGAGCCCAATTCGGGTAATGTGACTAAGCTTAAGCGCCAACTTTTCAAGATGGAGTGGAAGCGAAGCTCCAAGCCTCCCGTTCTTCCTCAGTTTCGAGACCCCGCACATCCGTCATCGGCCATCAACAAACGGAGCGAAACCGGCCATCGACAGATAGCCAGGCGCAACACAACCGCAGCCGGTGCAATTGAAATCTACCCAAGGAGAAAGCGGGCCGTGCAGCTACCCCGAAGCGCTGCGGAAGGGCTGCCGACATGGACGCTGGTCAAGGGTTGATGACGGGCGGCGCTTCCAGTCCAGCAACCAGCGCGCGACCAGGCACGAGTGGCAGCTACAAGAGAAAGAGGAGCGGCGTCGAATTCGAGAGTAGTCCAGGCAGTGGAGGGGAAGCAGAAGAGGATGAAAGAAGGAGGCAGCCTGGCGTCAAGAGGGCATGTAATGATGTAAGTGTCTCTTTACTTCACGAAACAAGTCAGATGTTGAGCTTTTGACTGACCAGCCCCTCAATTTTTCAGTGCCGGCAGCAAAAGCTTCGTTGCGATGTCGTCCAAGATCCATTTACTACATGTTCTCGCTGCAGTCGTCTGAAGCTTGAATGTAAGATCGAATCAAATTTCAAGCGGGTGGGCAAACGAAGCAAGCATGCCGAGATGGAAAAGACAATGGAAAATCTACAACGGAACCTGCAGCGAGCAAAAGCACAAGGGTTCATCGCCGATGTCGACGATGATTTGGGATCACCACTTGCCAATGGCGTGTACGCTAGAAACAACCAGTCATTCATGGGTTCAGAGGAAGCTGTTTCGTCCTTGCTCCATCTCAAACAGGGAGGTGGCTCGTTCAATCCCGCACGGTATGTGAAGGAGATTGAGAATGTTGGTCTGACAGAGGAAGCCATGAATCACCTATTTCATGAGTACTGGTCATGCTATCATCAGTTTCTTCCTTTCTTAGATCCTTCTCAATCCCCTGAGCAGTACTATCAGCAACATCCATTGCTGTTTTGGGTTATTATTGCTGTTGCGTCTCGACGATACACACTTGACCCGACCTTGCTGACCGCACTCTCTGCTCCCCTCACAACCCTACTTTGGAAGACTATCAGCGATGTACCAAACTCCCATTACATAGTCAAAGCACTTGCTTTACTATGCACTTGGCCGTTACCAACAAGCACTACCTCTACTGATATAACCCACATATTATGTGGTGTTATGATGAAGGCCGCAACTGGAATCGGTCTCCATCGGCCCAATAATACGCAGGATTTTTCGCGGGTTTCAATTGACTTGAACAGAGAGCAATTGCATGATAGAGTCACTACCTGGGCTGTATGCAATATCGTAGCACAGAGTATTGGTACTGGCTATGGTCAGCCTGCTTCGACTCTTTATGATTGGACCCTTGCAATTCGACCCGGTGACGATGGACCATTTACTTTGGCGCCAGAACTCGAAGCCCGGCTTCAAATCGAGCGTTTCTGTGACAAGGTCTCCAAGGAGATGTACAGTAATGCTAGTGATCCTCGTGGAGTTGCCGGTGACGAACTTCGAGCAATGTTAACAAGAGTTTACCGGCGAGAGTATAGGGAACTACGTACCTCCATCCTTTCCAAACGGGAATTATCACCAATAATTGACCTCCATCTAAAAGCTGCCGGTTTACATCTTCGTCTTTCGGCATTTTTCGATTCTAGTTCGACTCAAGGATACATGGATGATCTTATGAGCCTTTGGCGAGCAGCTTTAGAGTTTCTTGGCCTCGTCTTTCAGCTTGAACAAGAGTCCAAAGGAAGTCAAAACGGGGGCCTGCTCCGATATGCGACAAACTATATCCTTCAGATGATCATTGCCGCATGCTTCACCCTCCTAAAGCTACTCGGTTCTTTCTTTGCTAGAGAGATTGATTTTGAGCGTGGTCGTCAAATGTTTAAAGATACAATCTCGGAAATCCGAGGCATGAGCGTTATTAACAACGACCTGCCTTGGAGACTTGCTGAACTTATGGTGCAGATGTGGATTGGTGTGCGGATGGAAGCTCGTCAAGCGGCAGACCAGAATGGAAACGGCTATGGTGATGACGAAGGTAGAACTATCATTGATGATAGTTTACAACTCAAAGTACGCTGCAGAATGAGCATGAGTTTGGTGTTTGATTCGATATGGCGCTGGCGGGAAGAATATCAGGCTTCAGGTCGTAGCATAGATGGTCAGTGTACTCAAGTTTCCTTTGGTCTGAGCAAACCTTCCACTCCCACCTCCTTCCATTCTCCTCACATGATTTTTCGAAGATTATTGCGTCTAACGATATGTCACTTTAGCGGCCATGAAGAATCCCACGAACCCAGACAGCGCAGCCGAATCTTCTGCCTCGTCAACCCACCAAATGGAAAACACACTCATGCCTCCATCCCAACAAATCCAAACCCAGCTGCTCGTAACGGCTGGTACCGGCTCTATTACTCCTAGTCATGGCCTTCCTTCAAGTGGAATGATTGGTAACGTGAGTTATGCTGAGAGTAATTATGAAGTCTTTGATCCTCTCAACTGGATGCTAGATGGTCTCGTGGATTTCCCATACTCGTGAGTTGCTATTTCCTTGGGAACATCGCCCACTCTTTGTCGTTTCTCCAATCAATGGGAGTTTCTTCAAATTCTTGCGAAAGTACGCCTGTTGTGTCATGAAAACGCTGCTAATACGTTGTTCCTTAGGTATGCGGCAATTCAAGGACTTGAGGCAAATGGCATGGGATGATCGATTCCAACTCATGTCTTGCATCCCTGCACTGCCTACTTGTCGCTCATACCATCTTTCCTCATCCCGCACAGTCCTGCGAATATAATGTTTTAGTACAACTTTCAAAAAAGCATGACTTACAAAAAATGCCTTTTCAATTATTTACGCCTCGCCATAATACCTCATGACCTAGGACTTCAAAATGCCTGGCTCTCGCCGGGCTATATTTTGAGCCCTATTCGACTGGAGGATCACGACCGGTGGCCATGCATCGAAGCGACGAGCAGATTATTCGCAAAACAGTAAGCCATAAGCTTCACTCCGCCATAAAATCACCGAATATTGCACAAATCTGAAGACATCTGTTATGATCATTTACTGGTGCATGGACGATATCAAAATCCTTCTCCGAACATACCTCTCGACTCGCCGGCTCTAGAGCGGTTCATGATACATCGCGTGATGCGAATCATATCCATCTCTATCCCACGAAACCACAAATGTCCTCGAATATAAATTGGTGGTGCACTGGCGGTACTTCTTCAACCTCTCTTCTTTCGGCACAAAATTCGACCGACAGCATTATATACTTTTTACTTTGCACAAATCTTATCTTTTTTCTCGCTGTTTTTGATGCGCGAACATGGGCGTAGTGTGACTTGTGGGGTAGTACAGTACAGTGCATCCAGGGAGCAAAGCAAGCGAGACGTCATTGATGATGGGATTAGGAATTCATGGGATTTTCCACGACAGATTTGCAGAAGCGGAATACGGGTTTCAGTTTGTTTCTTGTGATGGGAAGCGTTGCGATGCGGTGCTATTACGACGCGATACCATGGGACTTGCTTACTTGGGGGGGGTTTCTTTTGCAAAACATTACATCATTCTAATTCTATCACTGCAATTATTATAGCCTGGTTTTCCAATTATGCCTTAGTTTGTGTGAAGATGTGCTGTGCCTTTGCTAATTCTCTATTTTGTTTATGTATTGTGAATTAGCAGCTATTATTATTGCTAATTTATCTAATAGTTGCAAAGTCGATATAAACTTCTTAAAGGGTATCCTAGTACAGCTATGCTATGTTAATACTGCTTGGTAAGAAACAAGAAGGATCACACCCACACTTGGCAAGTGGCTTATTCGTTTGGCGCTAGAGTCATCTATGGGCTGTATCATTGCAACTATAAAATGACACATCCCATTTGACCGGGCATTCTTCAACTTTCACCTGGTCTACATCTCGTTTTGAGTGCTTGTGTCGAGGAGAAAGTAGATGGAATGTCTTTCTGAGTCAAGCGAGCTTTCTACACTTGACGGAAAGCGCCTTGGATTGTTGAAGTAGAAGTGTGCACTTATTGAGAAATCTTGCGTCCTGCATGAAACCCCCTCGTATCTAACATCCTAACTCCCGAGTCTTCATTATCCCTACCAAGCCTCGTCCTTACATCTACTACCCAACGTTACAAAGTAGGAACGAGTTCAATCAGTGCTGAACCTGTGTCGATATCCCGTCTGCGAAACCATAGCCCATGCAAAAATGGCGCCGAGTCCGATGGTGAAGATGCCAATTATGAGGTTGACTTTTCCATCTTCGGGTTGTGGGTTGTGAGGAGGGTTTGATGGTAGTGATTTGTAGAGTCAATTGGTATTAGCAACGCTTTTGGCACGTAAAAGTCGCACTGACTTACCTATTGTGTGGCAGAGGTGAAATTAAATCTTGTATTGATACGCGAAGAATCGTTGTACCGTATGAATTGGTGTAAAAGCCTACCCCCTTCCCCCGTTTACGGATTATTATACTAAACTATCCTAGAGAATTGAAGCTAGAATTGGAGAGGTGCATTCATAGTCTATTAGCTATCCTATTCCGAACTTTGTTCTCTCTACAGTTCTGGTACAATGAGATTTAAACTGGGAGAGAATGGGCTTATAACCCAATTAATACGGTAGCAAGAGAATTCTATCACTCTCGCAGTCGAGGTAGGGATGGCATGCCTTTGGAAATTCAAGGTTCTTTTGCACTTCATCGTATTCTCTGGTATAACTAGGGTAAGAGGTAATTAGATAGGTGGATAATCACTTGATAAAAAGTCAAGGAATCCTCTACCAGCATTGAAAACATGATAAGATCCCAAAAAAAAATGCACACGAACACACGAGTTGAGCTGAACCAGGGTTAATACATGTCGAATGGCCCACATAGTAAAACTCTGCTTCGCAGATGCACACTTAGACAATTCAATCAATTATTCTTCACAATACATAGTGTTTACATGAACTGGCACGCATCCATTTTAGACTCAGACCACCAGCCCACACTACTGAAAAAGATCTACATTACAATAAAACTCCGCACGCTCCGTCGGCCCAGCCAGCTCCAACGAATCACTCAGTATCCCAACTCTAACCTCACTATCCCCGCAATCACTACACAGCCCACCAATGGCATAAGGAACCTTCTCCTCCGTCCCATTGAGATATCTAAGCTGGACAACATACTTCCCACAGCGGGCTCTGGCCGCCACAAAGAGAAAAGCGGCAAAGTACATGTTGCTAGGTAGATAGATCATATTTTCATGCTCCTGTAAGTTTGATTAGTGGGGGAGGGGGGGGTATTGGGAAGAAAGGGAAGGCTTACGGTGGTTATTGTGCATTCGACGGGTGATGATGTGACACGAGTGGCAGGCTTAACCGTGACAACCATTTCTCTGTGCGGAACTGGGGCTTTGTTAAGAGATGAAAGTGATGCAGAAGCTGTGGCAAATGCCATTGCGGCAATGAGGAGTTTGCTGAAATGCATCGTGTCTGTTATTTTGAAATCTGCGCAGGTTTTGTGGCGTGTTATTCGTGTTCAAAACATAATACAAATCCAGAAATCGATGCAACTCCAACTTCCTTTTATATTTTTATTCCAGTGATGAGCGTCCTAATGCCGAAGTCACGAGGCCGAAAACTACGGGAACGGACAGCTTAGTTTTGGGCCGGACTATGGACCATCGTCGAGGCAGGTCCTAGAACGTTCTGGAAGAGCAAATGACACTTCTTCCGCTGTCATTCAATGCTTAATCGAATAATTAACCGTACTAATTGGTTTAGAGCACCCCCTCTAACCAGTTTCTTAAATCGATTCTCTGGCATAACCTAGTATAGTAAGCTTTAGAATGGGAGAGGTTCGGAAAACGGTAGAGATTTGTTCGCGGATGATGCTTTCTATTTTGATCTTGATTCTCTGTAAAGGTCTGGCCCAATCAGGTTAAAAATGAAAGGAGGGATGCTCTAAAGAAAGCTATCATCCGAAGTTAAGCGAACGGCCTCGCTAAGCCCCCTATTTTCACTTGCGCATATGCAACTGCCGCCTTTGCATGTACGTTTGGTGACAACGACCCATTTTTTTATCTCAGGGAACGGAATCTGGATTCGTAGACAGCTTCTGGGTCTGGGGAATTGCAAGTTAAGGAAGGAGAAGGTTTTTCTCAAAGGGAGGTCGTGGTTTGGGGATTTTTTTTAGGTTGAGCAAGTGACTTAGGCACGGACGCTAACGGAATGATCAGAAATTGCGCTACACGAAGCTCACACGTAGCAGCGATTTCCAACAGCATTGTATGTCATGTCAGTTCGCTGTAGCGATCCTTGTCGCCATTCTGCAATCCTAGCAAAGAGTGTAACAGTTTCAGGTTGGCAGAATTCGGCACTTGATAGATTTTTGCTTTGGCATACCAAAGCCTGGGGCCAATCTATACCAACCTGGTAGGTTCAATACCAAGGGAGTGGTTTGGAACAGACTGGTATACCAATTGCCGAACTCTGCACGTGAGTCGAAGAAGGTGGATGATGGATGGTGTATGGCATTGGGAGTGCACGCGGCTTTGTTTACAAGGGAGTGCCTAAATATCACAGACTGTCGAAATCCTGACCTTCAAGGGCAATAGGAAGAAAGAACCATGTCCACGATATGCGAGTATGCGAGGGTCGTTGATTTGCCGTACCACATTGATCCAATTGTAAGGCCGTCCTTGAGATGTCCTGGAACTTCTCATGGGTTTGGACATGACTTCAACTTGTTGCGCCACCTGATCAGAATCAACAATAATTCAACATCCAAGAAAAATTGCAACGATTGCATGCGGCGAGGAGTTTAGGCCTATTGCGAACTCGCTGGTAGTAGTAAATTGTGTGGATGTGGAAAAATTATATAAATGAGCGAAGAGGCACTGGTCGTCCCAACATATTGGTCCTTCGAGAATCGTGATGGGCAAGACAAGTCTATATCGAAAGAAATACTAGCGCCATCAGAACAACAGTCTTTGCCGCTGTCGAAGCAAAGCAACCCACATACCGGTATGCAACTCCTGAGCCGTCCACCATGATGGTTTCTAATCAACATCAAATACGAAGGAAACGCCCCAATCGTATCCAAATTCCCACCGTTAACCGCTCGCTCTCGAATTATTTTGTACTCGTAAACGAAGGGCGTAGCTCGTTTGAAAATTCCCCGAAAGATCCATAATCGCGCTTTTCAGGCGAGCAGGTACGGAGGGGCTGGGCCCATTTCTTACCACCGTTACCAACCTCAGGATTGTGGCCGTGCTTCCCCTATCGCGTAACTTGGATGCTTTGCATTGAAATTGATACGCACGTGCTTGTCCATTAAAATATCTCCTCGGATGAACTTCCGGTGGGAGATACGGATATTGACTGGGGTGTATGATAGCCTGACAGGTGGTGTTGTCTACCGAGTAGGAGCGCCTGTGAAAGGTCTGAGAAATCGGGCGGGATCCGAGGCTTGGGGACGATGTTTTGGACTGTGCGCCCTCTGCTATGCATGGCGAAACATACAACAAACGCTGACAAAGAAACGGTGTACACTTAATGGAATGTTCGATTGTGGGGGGAGGTTGTGTTGAAGTTGTGAAAACAAGCGAGGTCGGCCAATAATGGACATCTGTTTCAATTTGTGCGACGGGTTTCACGATAGCCAGCGACTTCGTACTTCGCCTCCTGCCCAACTCGCCAAAAAGGGCGGAGGGTGGACAGATGTTGGTGAACACCTCCTGAGTCCTGAGGTGCGGATTACGAAGGCTTGTGGACTGGTGGAGTCACGAAGCAAATTCCCATCATGTCAAGAAGGGGTTCGAACATCGCAATTTTCGCAGCCCAAGAGATTTGTTTTGCGGCATCTTTTCTCGGCAAAAGCTTGTTGCTAATCTTTCCAATCGCGCAGGGACACCTCCTTGATCTTGCCGACCAGCCTTAGATCACGCGCATAGTGGGTACCCAGTAGTACGGTTTTTGAGAGTGATCACCACAGGGTTTCTGCGGCAGCAGCTGCACACCATCCATTTGCGAGTCACAGAGCGGTGGAAACGAATGATCGTCACAAGGTCGACAAATCTACTTCAAACATTATGTGGATGTTTTCGGTTGGAGTTATCGCAAAGGGTGCAAACTCACGATCGAGGCGTCCTGTTGAAGATTTCAAGTGTAAGATCGCCATGATTTTCTCAGGTCAAAGTCGGCGAGGTCGTTCATCAGCGGCTGTGTCTTGGAATGATCACCAACAAGGACAGTTATAGATGTGGACGCATCCTGGATGAAATCATGACTACGCAAGCACAACCCCTTATCACGTGCGGAAACACTCCGAATATGCTTGCACAAAGTACAGTAGACATTTGTAGGGCCGAAAACCTAGATACCTGCCATCCAAAGTCGCTAACTGACAGCTTAACTTAATAAATCGGAGCTTATTAGGGGTTCGAACTTCAACCTGGAAGACCCATCTAACTCCATTGCCTAATGGAGAAAAATGTATAAGCATAGTCGTAAGCATGTTCAGCTAAAAGTCCGCTTATTGGCTACTCTCGAACCACTTCGTCCGTTGGTTTGACGATAGCTTCGCCTTGCTTTGATTATGCCCCCACGTTTAAAATTCAGGTGGCTCGGGCCACAGAAATCTTTAAGATGATTAAGCCAAAATCGTCCAAATTGTGGGTATACCAGACAAGCATAACATCGAACAAGAGGGTCTCCCCGCAACGGCGGGAGCAACCCTCGGTACGACAGTGTGTTACCAGATAACTGATGTGGACGAGGCAACTTGCTCTCGTCTTTGCGATTTTCACTTCAGCCTCATCGATGCAGTAATATGGCGTTACAATATTTAGATTTTTAAATTGTCAAATCGGTTGAGGATTATGCAAACTGAGAAAGTCATAAGTGTTGCTATATTGAGACTGAGAAACTAGAAACTGATTGCCCAGTGCTAAGCGCGTAGTTCCAGCCATTTCCAAGCGCATACAAGCTTTTGGCTCCAAAGTGGACTTTTCATCCAAAAGCTTGAGGCAGGATACCCGCTGTCAAGTGGGGAAGTTTGTAGTTTTTGCTAGTTTCGGTCGGGCTCTCAGACATATCGAGCTTCACAGATGACCCGCAAATGACCGTTGGCCTAGGAAAACACTGCCAACGGGGCAGTGAGTTTTGACAACGTCGGCGCCAACGATGGGAATGGTGGGAGAGGCAAACCTGTATAAGTATTCTTCAAAGTTCTCTTCCAAGTCTTCTTTCTTCATTCCATTCAGCATCAGTTTTCAATTCTTCTCAATCCTCCACTCTCATAATCCTTTCTATTCTTTGACACGATTGATTCGTCGTCCTTGTTACCATCTTTTAAACAATTTTATACTCGTGCCAGTTTTCACACAATTTTACCTTACAACCCATTCTTTCTCCAAATCAGCTTTTTACTCTTCAAATCCTAAATCAATCAATATGTTCGCCAAGGTCTTCGTCATTGCTCTCGCAGCCTCTTCCGTTGCCGCTCACGGCAAGATCGCAGTCGTTGTAAGTCCCCATTTCAACAAACTTCTCTGATATCACCTTACTAACGCTTCTTCTTACAGACTGGTGATGCTGGTGGAAACGGTACTGGCATTGGTATCAAGGGTGCCGTAGTTGCAGGTGCCGGTTCCAACTCAAAGACCGAGCTCGACACCACCGTCTTTGGATCTACCAAGATTGCTACTGACGGTCTTGGCCAAACCACTGGCAGTGGCAAGAACACTGTTTCCATGGTTGCCAAAACCATGGCCTCATCTGGAAGCACTCTTCCTCAAGTCAGCGCCGACAACGGAACTCTTTCCGGTACCTTCCACATTGTCACCACCGATGGAGCTGGCCCAGTCAAGGCTATGGTCGATACCACTGGTACTGGTACTTTTTCCAGCGGTGTCTCCGCTGTTGTCATGACCCAAGTTCCTGGTACCAACGGTAACATCAAGGCCGATGGAACCGTTCCTAAGGTCCGCCGTTTCTTGGAGCGCATGAACCTCATCGAAAAGCGTGCTGCCAACGTCAACAAGGACTACGTAAGTTTTCTCTAAGCCTCATGACTACCCGATCTCAGCAACTAACAATCAAAACAGCCATTCAAGGTCGCCATCCCAGCCGGCACTACCTGCACTGGTACCGCCGCTGGACAATCCGGCGTCTGCCTTGTTAAGATCGCCAACTCAAACCCAGCTGGCCCATTCGGTGGTGTTGTTGCCATCCAGATGGCAGGTTCCAGCACCAATACCACAGCCAAGCGTGATGTTGAGTTCTCCGCATAAGCAACTTCGCAGCTGGGTGACAACCCAATGGAAATCGAACATCCAATTCTCTGCTAGTCCCCGGTGTTGAGACGGGGTTAGCAATCTGTACATAGTTAAAGGGACGACAAGACGATATGGGAATGGAGATGGGAAAAGTTGAGATAGAGTTGGAGTGGGAGGATTTGAGAGTGCCGCAATAATTGAATAACTTCCAGATGCAATCGTATGGTTCCGAATCCGTGATTATACTTTTCCTTCCTTCCTTTGCCATTAATCAGCCATTGGCTCTGCTTCTTCCAATCATACCAGCTACGTTACTCCCCTATCGACTCAGGAACCTGAATCTTTTTCAAGTCTCAGTAGTATTTAAATATTAGGTAGCAAACGTTGTGGCCTCATTCATACCTCAGAATCTCCATCTGCTGACCATGTTCAGGAAAGACCGAGGAGGATCTAACGGATATACCATTATCACCTTATATTATTATTTCCGTAATGGTCTTCTTTCAAGAAGACCGGTACTCGTACGCTTCAGATGTTGAAACCGTACTCGCTCTCGCGCTGTGTATCATAGAACTTTGGTTGCCCCATCTGTTTTATCGTGGGTGGTTCTTTGGGAAGATTAGGCGAACAATGGATCAGTGTTGCCATGGGGGTGTGGGGGGCATCTTCTGATTTTCTGATTTGTTTGTTTCTTGTCACGGCTTGTCTACGATCTCGTCATCCGAGTCGTGGCCTGAGCGGCGATCATGTAAGCTTGGCCGTGCGGCATTTGAAGACCCATACCAAAAAGCACTTAACTCAAATAGGCAGAAACAGACTCCACTTGGGATGCACGGGGAAGAGGCCGGTACCGGTTCGTACGTACTGTAAGAGGAAGAGTGGAGTAGGCACGGTAGGACCCGAGCCGGCCGAGAATGGGAAGCCGCAAACGACGAAGAATACGGAGTAAAAAATTGACTTCAAGTACCGTATTAATTAGGTTATAAGCCCATGATCTCCCAGTTTAAATCCTGTTGTATTAGAACTATGAGAGAGAACAAAGGTCAGAATAAGAGAGCTAATAGACGATAAATCCACCTCTCTCGTTCTAGCTTTAATTCTTTATGATAGTCTAGCATAATAAACTGAAAACTAGGGCGAAAGAGGTGGGCTTATACCCCAATTAATACGGTAAATATAGTAGTAGTGATTTGGAAGGCTTTTCCGGTATCTGAAACCCTTTTTTGCAAAATGGAAAGGCAAAACTTTGGAAGTAAAAACGAGATCTCAGATTTGGTCTTCAGGAGAAATAAAAAAACAAAAGAAGTAGAACTGTAAGGATAAACGAAGATAAAATGGTTCAACTGTAAACCAATGAGGTGTAAATCATACAATCACGAGCATCCAAAAGAACAAAATCCAAATTTCGAAAATCTAGGAAAGTGAAATACTCAACGCTATGTTACTTATGTCATTTTAAAAGCCCAGCTTGGGTATCAGACTCAAGCGGCAAAATCGTACTCCCTCTTGCAAGCGAGAACATCTTCTGCGCATAATAACTCAACGAGCCAATCAGAGACCCCGGATCAGAATTTAGATAAATAAGATCCGGCGACCATTCTGAGAGGTTGAAGTGCTCCATCGTTGGTGCGTATAATACGATCTTCGCGAGATCTGAGTTCCGCTCAAGACCAATTATGTAAACAGCTTTGCTTGTTGCATGTTGGGCGGCTGACCAATATGTCGTTTCATCAGTGTTGTCTTTGGTGTTGGTGTACTCCTGGATAAGGATGCTGTTGGTTCGGGGGTAATTGTCGAATTTGTCGAATACAGAAACGAAGCTGTGGAGCGTTAGATACGGTAGTGGTGGATGTCTGTCCCGATCTCTGCTGGGAGGGGACTTGGGGTGAAGGAAGAGCTCGTTGTTGAGGAAATGATGGTTATATCGGCGTGAATTGCGACGTGAAATATTGTAAATCTTGACGCATAACTCGAACAATTGCTTCATGTCTAGCGGTCTGCTGTTGATGCTCCTTCTAGATTATTACCACCCGGAAAACGGAGGAACAATGCAGCAACTGCTTCGAGGAAAATTCCAATTTCATTTCTTATCCAATTGTCCCTATTCTTATTACTTCTTTAATTCTTCCATTCAGCAGATGAACATACCTCGAGCTCGCATGGTATGTGACGGGAAACAATTGAGGAAGAGCAGACCACCGAATACTCCCTTCGACTGCCGTGCTATCAAATTGCAATTACCAGAAGACGCTGTTGCCATCTGGACTTGCAGTGGACGTGTAGATTGTCCCATAATTTGTATTTGCTCGTGTGGGAGCGTAAAGTCTGGCAAGAGAGCTTCATCTTGATAGTACTTGGCAATAAAAATATCTGCTCGTGACAAGTTACATCCAAATTCATGCCAGGTACCGTTTGTAGATCCCCATGTGGCTCTGGAGTCGTTGCAATCAACTCTCTAGCATCCTTGCAAGTACAAAGTTGATCAGGAGATCTTGAAGAAGTGCTTATGAAGCCCCACTGCACTGGAAATATACTGAACAACAAATGAAAACTTGGCTACTTCGTTTGGCACACAAAAAGAAAGGCTACAACGGCCATTGTGATATATCCTGATGGTATCACTTCGGCAATTTCCCCCGGACTATGTCGTGCACATGCAGGCTGACATCCAGGAATACGTTGTACATGCTGACAAGTGCGGGGAGAATGAGGTGTGTGCAGTGCAGGGTATTTTGACAGTTTGCCGGTCCCCAATTGCCCCCGCTTCACTGCCTCTTGGGAATCCCGTGGAGCTAGAGAAGTACGCGGAGGAGCTCACCGAACTCTTCGAAACCTCGATACGAACCGCGGGCAAGCCTGATAGAGAAAGAGGCAGGAATG